>JBBPBS010000948.1:0-168703 GCA_037974835.1 Cicer judaicum
TCATTGGATGAACATTTAGGTCGTTTTCGTCCTCCCTAGGCTAATTCTTGTCCAATTAGTGTTTTTAAGCAATCTTGTGCATCCAATAGGTGTTTTGTGTCATTCGATGAACATTTACGTCATTTTCGTCCTCCCTAGGCTAATTCTTTTCCAATTAGGGTTTTTAATCAATCTTGTGCATCCAATAGGTGTTTTTGTGTCATTGGATGAATATTTATGTCATTTTCGTCCTCCTTACACTTAATCTTGTCCAATTAGGGTTTTTACACAATCTTGTGCATCCAATAGGTGTTTTGTGTCATTGGATGAACATTTAGGTCATTTTCGTCCTCCCTAAACTTAATCTTGTCCAATTAGGGTTTCTAACAAATCTTGTGGATCCAATAGGTGTTTTGTGTCATTGGATGAATATTTAGGTCATTTTCGTCCTCCCTAAACTTAATCTTGTCCAATTAGGGTTTCTAACCAATATTGTGCATCCAATAGGTGTTTTTGTATCATTGGATGAACAATTAGGTCATTTTCGTCCTCCGTAGGCTAATTCTTCTCCAATTAGGGTTTTTAACCAATCTTGTGCATCCAATAGGTGTTTTGTGTCTATGGATGAAAATTTAGGTCATTTTCGTTCTCCCTAGGCTTATTCTTGTCCAATTAGGGTTTTTCACCAATCTTGTGCATCAAATAGGTGTTTTGTGTCATTGGATGAATATTTAGGTCATTTTCGTCCTCCCTAAACTTAATCTTGTCCAATTAGGGTTTCTAACCAATTTTGTGCATCCAATAGGTGTTTTTGTATCATTGGATGAACATTTAGGTCGTTTTCGTCCTCCCTAGGCTAATTCTTGTCCAATTAGTGTTTTTAAGCAATCTTGTGCATCCAATAGGTGTTTTGTGTCATTCGATGAACATTTACGTCATTTTCGTTCTCCCTAGGCTAATTCTTTTCCAATTAGGGTTTTTAATCAATCTTGTGCATCCAATAGGTGTTTTTGTGTCATTGGATGAATATTTATGTCATTTTCGTCCTCCTTACACTTAATCTTGTCCAATTAGGGTTTTTACACAATCTTGTGCATCCAATAGGTGTTTTGTGTCATTGGATGAACATTTAGGTCGTTTTCGTCCTCCCTAAACTTAATCTTGTCCAATTAGGGTTTCTAACCAATCATATGCATCCAATAGGTTTTTTTGTGTCATTGGATGAACAATTAGGTCATTTTCTTCCTCCCTAGGCTAATTCTTGTCCAATTAGGGTTTTTAAGCAATCTTGTGCATCCAATAGGTGTTTTGTGTCATTGGATGAACATTTATGTCATTTTCGTCGTCCCTAGGCTAATTCTTGTCCAATTAGAGTTTCTAACCAATCTTGTACTTCCAATAGGTGTTTTTTTGTCATTGGATGAACATTTACGTCATTTTCGTCCTCCCTAGGCTAATTCTTTTCCAATTAGGGTTTTTAACCAATCTTGTGCATCCAATAGGTGTTTTTGTGTCATTGGATGAATATTTATGTCATTTTCGTCCTCCTTACACTTAATCTTGTCCAATTAGGGTTTTTAACCAATCTTGTGCATCCAATAGGTGTTTTGTGTCATTGGATGAACAATTAGGTCAATTTTGTCCTCCCTAAACTTTATCTTGTCCAATTAGGGTTTATAACCAATCTTGTGCATCCAATAGGTGTTTTGTGTCATTGGATGAACATTTAGGTCATTTTCGTCCTCCCTAATATTAATCTTGTCCAATTAGGGTTTCTAACCAATTTTGTGCATCCAATAGGTGTTTTTGTATCATTGGATGAACATTTAGGTCGTTTTCGTCCTCCCTAGGCTAATTCTTGTCCAATTAGGGTTTTTAAGCAATCTTGTGCATCCAATAGGTGTTTTGTGTCATTCGATGAACATTTACGTCATTTTCGTCCTCCCTAGGCTAATTCTTTTCCAATTAGGGTTTTTAACCAATCTTGTGCATACAATAGTTTTTTTTGTGTCATTGGATGAATATTTATGTCATTTTCGTCCTCCTTACACTTAATCTTGTCCAATTAGGGTTTTTACACAATCTTGTGCATCCAATAGGTGTTTTGTGTCATTGGATGAACATTTAGGTCATTTTCGTCCTCCCTAAACTTAATCTTGTCCAATTAGGGTTTCTAACAAATCTTGTGGATCCAATAGGTGTTTTGTGTCATTGGATGAACATTTAGGTCATTTTCGTCCTCCCTAAACTTAATCTTGTCCAATTAGGGTTTCTAACCAATATTGTGCATCCAATAGGTGTTTTTGTATCATTGGATGAACAATTAGGTCATTTTCGTCCTCCCTAGGATAATTCTTCTCCAATTAGGGTTTCTAACCAATTTTGTGCATCCAATAGGTGTTTTTGTATCATTGGATGAACAATTAGGTCATTTTCGTCCTTCCTAGGCTAATTCTTGTCCAATTAGGGTTTTTAACCAATCTTGTGCATCCAATAGGTGTTTTGTGTCAATGGATGAAAATTTAGGTCATTTTCGTTCTCCCTAGGCTTATTCTTGTCCAATTAGAGTTTTTCACCAATCTTGTGCATCCAATAGGTGTTTTTGTGTCATTGGATGAACATTTAGGTCATTTTCGTCCTCCCTAGGCTAATTCTTGTCCAATAAGGGTTTTTAAGCAATCTTGTGCATCCAATAGGTGTTTTGTGTCATTGGATGAACATTTAGGTCATTTTCGTCTTCCCTAGGCTAATTCTTGTCCAATTAGGGTTTCTAACCAATCTTGTACTTCCAATAGGTGTTTTTGTGTCATTGGATGAACATTTACGTCATTTTCGTCCTCCCTAGGCTAATTCTTTTCCAATTAGGGTTTTTAACCAATCTTGTGCATCCAGTAGGTGTTTTTGTGTCATTGGATGAATATTTATGTCATTTTCGTCCTCCTTACACTTAATCTTGTCCAATTAGGGTTTTTAACCAATCTTGTGCATCCAATAGGTGTTTTGTGTAATTGGATGAACAATTAGGTCAATTTTGTCCTCCCTAAACTTTATCTTGTCCAATTAGGGTTTATAACCAATCTTGTGCATCCAATAGGTGTTTTGTGTCATTGGATGAACATTTAGGTCATTTTCGTCCTCCCTAAACTTAATCTTGTCCAATTAGGGTTTCTAACGAATTTTGTGCATCCAATAGGTGTTTTTGTATCATTGGATGAACATTTAGGTCGTTTTCGTCCTACCTAGGCTAATTCTTGTCCAATTAGGGTTTTTAACCAATCTTGTGCATCCAATAGGTGTTTTGTGTCATTCGATGAACATTTACGTCATTTTCGTCCTCCCTAGGCTAATTCTTTTCCAATTAGGGTTTTTAACCAATCTTGTGCATCCAATAGGTGTTTTTGTGTCATTGGATGAATATTTATGTCATTTTCGTCCTCCTTACACTTAATCTTGTCCAATTAGGGTTTTTACACAATCTTGTGCATCCAATAGGTGTTTTGTGTCATTGGATGAACATTTAGGTCATTTTCGTCCTCCCTAAACTTAATCTTGTCGAATTAGGGTTTCTAACAAATCTTGTGGATCCAATAGGTGTTTTGTGTCATTGGATGAACATTTAGGTCATTTTCGTCCTCCCTAAACTTAATCTTGTCCAATTAGGGTTTCTAACCAATATTGTGCATCCAATAGGTGTTTTTGTATCATTGGATGAACAATTAGGTCATTTTCGTCCTCCGTAGGCTAATTCTTCTCCAATTAGGGTTTTTAACCAATCTTGTGCATCCAATAGGTGTTTTGTGTCTATGGATGAAAATTTAGGTCATTTTCGTTCTCCCTAGGCTTATTCTTGTCCAATTAGGGTTTTTCACCAATCTTGTGCATCAAATAGGTGTTTTGTGTCATTGGATGAATATTTAGGTCATTTTCGTCCTCCCTAAACTTAATCTTGTCCAATTAGGGTTTCTAACCAATTTTGTGCATCCAATAGGTGTTTTTGTATCATTGGATGAACATTTAGGTCGTTTTCGTCCTCCCTAGGCTAATTCTTGTCCAATTAGTGTTTTTAAGCAATCTTGTGCATCCAATAGGTGTTTTGTGTCATTCGATGAACATTTACGTCATTTTCGTTCTCCCTAGGCTAATTCTTTTCCAATTAGGGTTTTTAATCAATCTTGTGCATCCAATAGGTGTTTTTGTGTCATTGGATGAATATTTATGTCATTTTCGTCCTCCTTACACTTAATCTTGTCCAATTAGGGTTTTTACACAATCTTGTGCATCCAATAGGTGTTTTGTGTCATTGGATGAACATTTAGGTCATTTTCGTCCTCCCTAAACTTAATCTTGTGCAATTAGGGTTCCTAACAAATCTTGTGGATCCAATAGGTATTTTGTGTCATTGGATGAACATTTAGGTCATTTTCGTCCTCCCTAAACTTAATCTTGTCCAATTAGGGTTTCTAACCAATATTGTGCATCCAATAGGTGTTTTTGTATCATTGGATGAACAATTAGGTCATTTTCGTCCTCCCTAGGATAATTCTTCTCCAATTAGGGTTTTTAACCAATCTTGTGCATCCAATAGGTGTTTTGTGTCAATGGATGAAAATTTAGGTCATTTTCGTTCTCCCTAGGCTTATTCTTGTCCAATTAGGGTTTTTCACCAATCTTGTGCATCAAATAGGTGTTTTGTGTCATTGGATGAATATTTAGGTCATTTTCGTCCTCCCTAAACTTAATCTTGTCCAATTAGGGTTTCTAACCAATTTTGTGCATACAATAGGTGTTTTTGTATCATTGGATGAACATTTAGGTCGTTTTCGTCCTCCCTAGGCTAATTCTTGTCCAATTAGTGTTTTTAAGCAATCTTGTGCATCCAATAGGTGTTTTGTGTCATTCGATGAACATTTACGTCATTTTCGTCCTCCCTAGGCTAATTCTTTTCCAATTAGGGTTTTTAACCAATCTTGTGCATCCAATAGGTGTTTTTGTGTCATTGGATGAATATTTATGTCATTTTCGTCCTCCTTACACTTAATCTTGTCCAATTAGGGTTTCTAACCAATATTGTGCATCCAATAGGTGTTTTTGTATCATTGGATGAACAATTAGGTCATTTTCGTCCTCCCTAGGCTAATTCTTCTCCAATTAGGGTTTTTAACCAATCTTGTGTATCCAATAGGTGTTTTTGTGTCATTGGATGAACATTTTGATCATTTTCGTACTCCCTAGGCTAATTCTTGTCCAATAAGGGTTTTTAAGCAATCTTGTGCATCCAATAGGTGTTTTGTGTCATTGGATGAACATTTAGGTCACTTTCGTCATCCCTAGGCTAATTCTTGTCCAATTAGAGTTTCTAACCAATCTTGTACTTCCAATAGGTGTTTTTGTGTCATTGGATGAACATTTACGTCATTTTCGTCCTCCCTAGGCTAATTCTTGTCCAATTAGGGTTTTTAACCAATCTTGTGCATCCAATAGGTGTTTTGTGTCATTGGATTAACATTTTAGGTCATTTTCGTCCTCCCTAAACTTAATCTTGTCCAATTAGGGTTTCTAACAAATCTTGTGTATCCAATAGGTGTTTTGTGTCATTGGATGAACATTTAGATCATTTTCGTCCTCCCTAAACTTAATCTTGTCCAATTAGGGTTTGTAACCAATATTGTGCATCCAATAGGTTTTTTTGTATCATTGGATGAACAATTAGGTCATTTACGTCCTCCCTAGGCTAATTCTTGTCCAATTAGGGTTTTTAACCAATCTTGTGCATCCAATAGGTGTTTTGTGTCATTGGATGAACATTTTAGGTCGTTTTCGTCCTCCCTAAACTTAATCTTGTCCAATTAGGGTTTCTAACCAATCTTGTGCATCCAACAGGTGTTTTGTGTCATTGGATGAACATTTAGGTCATTTTCGTCCTCCCTAAACTTAATCTTGTCCAATTAGGGTTTTTAACCAATCTTGTGCATCCAATAGGTGTTTTTGTGTCATTGGATGAATATTTATGTCATTTTCGTCCTCCTTACATTTAATCTTGTCCAATTAGGGTTTTTAAACAATCTTGTGCATCCAATAGGTGTTTTGTGTCATTGGATGAACATTTAGGTCATTTTCGTCCTCCCTAAACTTAATATTGTCTAATTAGGGTTTCTAACCAATCATGTGCATCCAATAGGTTTTTTTGTGTCATTGGATGAACATTTAGGTCATTTTCGTCATCCCTAGGCTAATTCTTGTCCAATTAGAGTTTCTAACCAATCTTGTACTTCCAATAGGTGTTTTTTTGTCATTGGATGAACATTTAGGTCATTTTCGTCCTCCCTAGCCTAATTCTTTTCCAATTAGGGTTTTTAACCAATCTTGTGCATCCAGTAGGTGTTTTTGTGTCATTGGATGAATATTTATGTCATTTTTGTCCTCCTTACACTTAATCTTTTCCAATTAGGGTTTTTAACCAATCTTGTGCATCCAATAGGTGTTTTGTGTCATTGGATGATCATTTAGGTCATTTTCGTCCTCCCTAGGCTAATTCTTGTCCAATTAGGGTTTCTAACCAATCTTCTACTTCCAATAGGTGTTTTTGTGTCATTGGATGAAAATTTACGTCATTTTCGTCCAACCTACGCTAATTCTTGTCCAATTAGGGTTTTTAACCAATCTTGTGCATCCAATAGGTGTTTTTGTGTCATTGGATGAATATTTATGTCATTTTCGTACTCCCTACACTTAATCTTGTCCAATTAGGGTTTTTAACCAATCTTGTGCATCCAATAGGTGTTTTTGTGTCATTGGATGAATATTTATGTCATTTTCGTCCTCCCTAAACCTAATCTTGTCCAATTAGGCTTTCTAACCAATCTTGTGCATCCAACAGGTGTTTTGTGTCATTGGATGAACATTTAGGTCATTTTCGTCCCCCCTAAACTTAATCTTGTCCAATTAGGGTTTTTAACCAATCTTGTGCATCCAATAGGTGTTTTTGTGTCATTGGATGAATATTTATGTCATTTTCGTCCTCCTTACATTTAATCTTGTCCAATTAGGGTTTTTAAACAATCTTGTGCATCCAATAGGTGTTTTGTGTCATTGGATGAACATTTAGGTCATTTTCGTCCTCCCTAAACTTAATATTGTCTAATTAGGGTTTCTAACCAATCATGTGCATCCAATAGGTTTTTTTGTGTCATTGGATGAACAATTAGGTCATTTTCGTCCTCCCTAGGCTAATTCTTGTCCAATTAGGGTTTTTAACCAATCTTGTACATCCAATAGGTGTTTTGTGTCATTGGATGAACATTTTAGGTCATTGTCGTCCTCCCTAAACTTAATCTTGTCCAATTAGGGTTTCTAACAAATCTTGTGTATCCAATAGGTGTTTTGTGTCATTGGATGAACATTTAGGTCATTTTCGTCCTCCCTAAACTTAATCTTGTCCAATTAGGATTTCTAACCAATATTGTGCATCCAATAGGTGTTTTTGTATTATTGGATGAACAATTAGGTCAGTTTCGTCCTCCCTAGGCTATTTCTTATCCAATTAGGGTTTTTAACCAATCTTGTGCATCCAATAGGTGTTTTGTGTCAATGGATGAAAATTTAGGTCATTTTTGTTCTCCCTAGGCTAATTCTTGTCCAATTAGGGGTTGTCACCAATCTTGTGCATCCAATAGGTGTTTTTGTGTCATTGGATGAACATTTAGGTCATTTTCGTCCTCCCTAGGCTAATTCTTGTCCAATAAGGGTTTTTAAGAAATCTTGTGCATCCAATAGGTGTTTTGTGTCATTGGATGAACATTTAGGTCATTTTCGTCTTCCCTAGGCTAATTCTTGTCCAATTAAAGTTTCTAAACAATCTTGTACTTCCAATAGATGTTTTTGTGTCATTGGATGAACATTTACGTCATTTTCGTCCTCCCTAGGCTAATTGTTGTCCAATTAGGGTTTTTAACCAATCTTGTGCATCCAATAGGTGTTTTTGTGTCATTGGATGAATATTTATGTCATTTTCGTCCTCCTTACACTTAGTCTTGTCCTATTAGGGTTTTTAACCAATCTTGTGCATCCAATAGGTGTTTTGTGTCATTGGATGAACATTTAGGTCATTTTAGTCCTCCCTAAACTTAATCTTGTCCAATTAGGGATTCTAACCAATCATGTGCATCCAATAGGTTTTTTTGTGTCATTGGATGAACAATTAGGTCATTTTCGTCCTCCCTAGGCTAATTCTTGTCCAATTAGGGTTTTTAAGCAATCTTGTGCATCCAATAGGTGTTTTGTGTCATTGGATGATCATTTAGGTCATTTTCGTCCTCCCTAGGCTAATTCTTGTCCAATTAGGGTTTCTAACCAATCTTCTACTTCCAATAGGTGTTTTTGTGTCATTGGATGAAAATTTACGTCATTTTCGTCCAACCTACGCTAATTCTTGTCCAATTAGGGTTTTTAACCAATCTTGTGCATCCAATAGGTGTTTTTGTAACATTGGATGAACAATTAGATCATTTTCGTCCTCCCTAGGCTAATTCTTGTCCAATTAGGGTTTTTAACCAATCTTGTGCATCCAATAGGTGTTTTGTGTCAATGGATGAAAATTTAGGTCATTTTCGTTCTCCCTAGGCTTATTCTTGTCCAATTAGGGTTTTTCACCAATCTTGTGCATCAAATAGGTGTTTTTGTGTCATTGGATGAACATTTTGATCATTTTCGTCCTCCCTAGGCTAATTCTTGTCCAATAAGGGTTTTTAAGCAATCTTGTGCATCCAATAGGTGTTTTGTGTCATTGGATGAACATTTAGGTCATTTTCGTCTTCCCTAGGCTAATTCTTGTCCAATTAGGGTTTCTAACCAATCTTCTACTTCCAATAGGTGTTTTTGTGTCATTGGATGAAAATTTACGTCATTTTCGTCCAACCTACGCTAATTCTTGTCCAATTAGGGTTTTTAACCAATCTTGTGCATCCAATAGGTGTTTTTGTGTCATTGGATGAACATTTACGTCATTTTCGTCCTCCCTAGGCTAATTCTTTTCCAATTAGGGTTTTTAACCAATCTTGTGCATCCAATAGGTGTTTTTGTGTCATTGGATGAATATTTATGTCATTTTCGTCCTCCTTACACTTAATCTTTTCCAATTAGGATTTTTAACCAATCTCGTGCATCCAATAGGTGTTTTGTGTCATTGGATGAACATTTAGGTCATTTTAGTCCTCCCTAAACTTAATCTTGTCCAATTAGGGTTTCTAACCAATCATGTGCATCCAATAGGTTTTTTTGTGTCATTGGATGAACAATTAGGTCATTTTCGTCCTCCCTAGGCTAATTCTTGTCCAATTAGGGTTTTTAAGCAATCTTGTGCATCCAATAGGTGTTTTGTGTCATTGGATGATCATTTAGGTCATTTTCGTCCTCCCTAGGCTAATTCTTGTCCAATTAGGGTTTGTAACCAATCTTCTACTTCCAATAGGTGTTTTTGTGTCATTGGATGAAAATTTACGTCATTTTCGTCCAACCTACGCTAATTCTTGTCCAATTAGGGTTTTTAACCAATCTTGTGCATCCAATAGGTGTTTTTGTGTCATTGGATGAATATTTATGTCATTTTCGTACTCCCTACACTTAATCTTGTCCAATTAGGGTTTTTAACCAATCTTGTGCATCCAATAGGTGTTTTTGTGTCATTGGATGAATATTTATGTCATTTTCGTCCTCCCTAAACCTAATCTTGTCCAATTAGGGTTTCTAACCAATCTTGTGCATCCAACAGGTGTTTTGTGTCATTGGATGAACATTTAGGTCATTTTCGTCCTCCCGAAACTTAATCTTGTCCAATTAGGGTTTTTAACCAATCTTGTGCATCCAATAGGTGTTTTTGTGTCATTGGATGAATATTTATGTCATTTTCGTCCTCCTTACATTTAATCTTGTCCAATTAGGGTTTTTAAACAATCTTGTGCATCCAATAGGTGTTTTGTGTCATTGGATGAAGATTTAGGTCATTTTCGTCCTCCCTAAACTTAATATTGTCTAATTAGGGTTTCTAACCAATCATGTGCATCCAATAGGTTTTTTTGTGTCATTGGATGAACAATTAGGTCATTTTCGTCCTCCCTAGGCTAATTCTTGTCCAATTAGGGTTTCTAACCAATCTTGTGCATCCAATAGGTGTTTTGTGTCATTGGATGAACATTTAGGTCATTTTCGTCCTCCCTAAACTTAATCTTGTCCAATTAGGGTTTCTAACCAATCATGTGCATCCAATAGGTGTTTTGTGTCATTGGATGAACATTTAGGTCATTTTCGTCCTCCCTAGGCTAATTCTTGTCCAATTAGGGTTTTTAACCAATCTTGTGCATCCAATAGGTGTTTTTGTGTCATTGGATGAACATTTATGTCATTTTCGTCCTCCTTACACTTAATCTTGTCCAATTAGGGTTTTTAACCAATCTTGTGCATCCAATAGGTGTTTTGTGTCATTGGATGAACATTTAGGTCATTTTCGTCCTCCCTAAACTTAATCTTGTCCAATTAGGGTTTCTAACAAATCTTGTGGATCCAATAGGTGTTTTGTGTCATTGGATGAACATTTAGGTCATTTTCGTCCTCCCTAAACTTAATCTTGTCCAATTAGGGTTTCTAACCAATATTGTGCATCCAATAGGTGTTTTTGTATCATTGGATGAACATTTAGGTCATTTTCGTCCTCCCTAGGCTAATTCTTCTCCAATTAGGGTTTTTAACCAATCTTGTGCATCCAATAGGTGTTTTGTGTCAATGGATGAAAATTTAGGTCATTTTCGTTCTCCCTAGGCTTATTCTTGTCCAATTAGGGTTTTTAACCAATCTTGTGCATCCAATAGGTGTTTTGTGTCTTTGGATTAACATTTTAGGTCATTTTCGTCCTCCCTAAACTTAATCTTGTCCAATTAGGGTTTCTAACAAATCTTGTGCATCCAACAGGTGTTTTGTGTCATGGGATGAACATTTAGGTCCTTTTCGTCCTCCCTAAACTTAATCTTGTCCAATAAGGGTTTCTAACCAATATTGTGCATCCAATAGGTGTTTTTGTATCATTGGATGAACAATTAGGTCATTTTCGTCCTCCCTAGGCTAATTCTTGTCCAATTAGGGTTTTTAACCAATATTGTGCATCCAATAGGTGTTTTGTGTCAATGGATGAAAATTTAGGTCATTTTCGTTCTCCCTAGGCTTATTCTTGTCCAATTAGGGTTTTTAACCAATCTTGTGCATCCAATAGGTGTTTTGTGTCAATGGATGAACAATTAGGTCATTTTCTTCCTCCCTAGGCTAATTCTTGTCCAATTAGGGTTTTTAACCAATCTTGTGCATCCAATAGGTGTTTTTGTGTCATTGGATGAATATTTATGTCATTTTCGTCCTCCTTACACTTAATCTTGTCCAATTAGGGTTTCTAACCAATCATGTGCATCCAATAGGTTTTTTTGTGTCATTGGATGAACAATTAGGTCATTTTCGTCGTCCCTAGGCTAATTCTTGTCCAATTAGGGTTTTTAACCAATGTTGTGCATCCAATAGGTGTTTTGTGTCATTGGATGAACATTTTAGGTCATTTGCGTCCTCCCTAAACTTAATCTTGTCCAATTAGGGTTTCTAACCAATATTGTGCATCCAATAGGTGTTTTTGTATCATTTGATGAACAATTAGGTTATTTTCGTCCTCCCTAGGCTATTTCTTGTCCAATTAGGGTTTTTAACCAATCTTGTGCATCCAATAGGTGTTTTTGTGTCATTGGATGAATATTTATGTCATTTTCGTCCTCCTTACACTTAATCTTGTCCAATTAGGGTTTTTAACCAATCTTGTGCATCCAATAGGTGTTTTGTGTAATTGGATGAACAATTAGGTCAATTTTGTCCTCCCTAAACTTTATCTTGTCCAATTAGGGTTTATAACCAATCTTGTGCATCCAATAGGTGTTTTTGTATCATTGGATGAACATTTAGGTCGTTTTCGTCCTCCCTAGGCTAATTCTTGTCCAATTAGGGTTTTTAAGCAATCTTGTGCATCCAATAGGTGTTTTGTGTCATTCGATGAACATTTACGTCATTTTCGTCCTCCCTAGGCTAATTCTTTTCCAATTAGGGTTTTTAACCAATCTTGTGCATCCAATAGGTGTTTTTGTGTCATTGGATGAATATTTATGTCATTTTCGTCCTCCTTACACTTAATCTTGTCCAATTAGGGTTTTTACACAATCTTGTGCATCCATTAGGTGTTTTGTGTCATTGGATGAACATTTAGGTCATTTTCGTCCTCCCTAAACTTAATCTTGTCCAATTAGGGTTTCTAACAAATCTTGTGGATCCAATAGGTGTTTTGTGTCATTGGATGAACATTTAGGTCATTTTCGTCCTCCCTAAACTTAATCTTGTCCAATTAGGGTTTCTAACCAATATTGTGCATCCAATAGGTGTTTTTGTATCATTGGATGAACAATTAGATCATTTTCGTCCTCCCTAGGCTAATTCTTCTCCAGTTAGGGTTTTTAACCAATCTTGTGCATCCAATAGGTGTTTTGTGTCAATGGATGAAAATTTAGGTCATTTTCGTTCTCCCTAGGCTTATTCTTGTCCAATTAGGGTTTTTCACCAATCTTGTGCATCAAATAGGTGTTTTGTGTCATTGGATGAATATTTAGGTCATTTTCGTCCTCCCTAAACTTAATCTTGTCCAATTAGGGTTTCTAACCAATTTTGTGCATCCAATAGGTGTTTTTGTATCATTGGATGAACATTTAGGTCATTTTCGTCCTCCATAAACTTAATCTTGTCCAATTAGGGTTTCTAAGCAATCATATGCATCCAATAGGTTTTTTTGTGTCATTGGATGAACAATTAGGTCATTTTCTTCCTCCCTAGGCTAATTCTTGTCCAATTAGGGTTTTTAAGCAATCTTGTGCATCCAATAGGTGTTTTGTGTCATTGGATGAACATTTAGGTCGTTTTCGTCCTCCCTAGGCTAATTCTTGTCCAATTAGGGTTTTTAAGCAATCTTGTGCATCCAATAGGTGTTTTGTGTCATTCGATGAACATTTACGTCATTTTCGTCCTCCCTTGGCTAATTCTTTTCCAATTAGGGTTTTTAACCAATCTTGTGCATCCAATAGGTGTTTTGTGTCAATGGATGAAAATTTAGGTCATTTTCGTTCTCCCTAGGCTTATTCTTGTCCAATTAGGGTTTTTCACCAATCTTGTGCATCAAATAGGTGTTTTGTGTCATTGGATGAATATTTAGGTCATTTTCGTCCTCCCTAAACTTAATCTTGTCCAATTAGGGTTTCTAACCAATTTTGTGCATCCAATAGGTGTTTTTGTGTCATTGGATGAACATTTAGGTCGTTTTCGTCCTCCCTAGGCTAATTCTTGTCCAATTAGTGTTTTTAAGCAATCTTGTGCATCCAATAGGTGTTTTGTGTCATTCGATGAACATTTACGTCATTTTCGTCCTCCCTAGGCTAATTCTTTTCCAATTAGGGTTTTTAATCAATCTTGTGCATCCAATAGGTGTTTTTGTGTCATTGGATGAATATTTATGTCATTTTCGTCCTCCTTACACTTAATCTTGTCCAATTAGGGTTTTTAACCAATCTTGTGCATCCAATAGGTGTTTTGTGTAATTGGATGAACAATTAGGTCAATTTTGTCCTCCCTAAACTTTATCTTGTCCAATTAGGGTTTATAACCAATCTTGTGCATCCAATAGGTGTTTTGTGTCATTGGATGAACATTTAGGTCATTTTCGTCCTCCCTAAACTTAATCTTGTCCAATTAGGGTTTCTAACGAATTTTGTGCATCCAATAGGTGTTTTTGTATCATTGGATGAACATTTAGGTCGTTTTCGTCCTACCTAGGCTAATTCTTGTCCAATTAGGGTTTTTAACCAATCTTGTGCATCCAATAGGTGTTTTGTGTCATTCGATGAACATTTACGTCATTTTCGTCCTCCCTAGGCTAATTCTTTTCCAATTAGGGTTTTTAACCAATCTTGTGCATCCAATAGGTGTTTTTGTGTCATTGGATGAATATTTATGTCATTTTCGTCCTCCTTACACTTAATCTTGTCCAATTAGGGTTTTTACACAATCTTGTGCATCCAATAGGTGTTTTGTGTCATTGGATGAACATTTAGGTCATTTTCGTCCTCCCTAAACTTAATCTTGTCGAATTAGGGTTTCTAACAAATCTTGTGGATCCAATAGGTGTTTTGTGTCATTGGATGAACATTTAGGTCATTTTCGTCCTCCCTAAACTTAATCTTGTCCAATTAGGGTTTCTAACCAATATTGTGCATCCAATAGGTGTTTTTGTATCATTGGATGAACAATTAGGTCATTTTCGTCCTCCGTAGGCTAATTCTTCTCCAATTAGGGTTTTTAACCAATCTTGTGCATCCAATAGGTGTTTTGTGTCTATGGATGAAAATTTAGGTCATTTTCGTTCTCCCTAGGCTTATTCTTGTCCAATTAGGGTTTTTCACCAATCTTGTGCATCAAATAGGTGTTTTGTGTCATTGGATGAATATTTAGGTCATTTTCGTCCTCCCTAAACTTAATCTTGTCCAATTAGGGTTTCTAACCAATTTTGTGCATCCAATAGGTGTTTTTGTATCATTGGATGAACATTTAGGTCGTTTTCGTCCTCCCTAGGCTAATTCTTGTCCAATTAGTGTTTTTAAGCAATCTTGTGCATCCAATAGGTGTTTTGTGTCATTCGATGAACATTTACGTCATTTTCGTTCTCCCTAGGCTAATTCTTTTCCAATTAGGGTTTTTAATCAATCTTGTGCATCCAATAGGTGTTTTTGTGTCATTGGATGAATATTTATGTCATTTTCGTCCTCCTTACACTTAATCTTGTCCAATTAGGGTTTTTACACAATCTTGTGCATCCAATAGGTGTTTTGTGTCATTGGATGAACATTTAGGTCATTTTCGTCCTCCCTAAACTTAATCTTGTGCAATTAGGGTTTCTAACAAATCTTGTGGATCCAATAGGTATTTTGTGTCATTGGATGAACATTTAGGTCATTTTCGTCCTCCCTAAACTTAATCTTGTCCAATTAGGGTTTCTAACCAATATTGTGCATCCAATAGGTGTTTTTGTATCATTGGATGAACAATTAGGTCATTTTCGTCCTCCCAAGGATAATTCTTCTCCAATTAGGGTTTTTAACCAATCTTGTGCATCCAATAGGTGTTTTGTGTCAATGGATGAAAATTTAGGTCATTTTCGTTCTCCCTAGGCTTATTCTTGTCCAATTAGGGTTTTTCACCAATCTTGTGCATCCAATAGGTGTTTTGTGTCATTGGATGAATATTTAGGTCATTTTCGTCCTCCCTAAACTTAATCTTGTCCAATTAGGGTTTCTAACCAATTTTGTGCATCCAATAGGTGTTTTTGTATCATTGGATGAACATTTAGGTCGTTTTCGTCCTCCCTAGGCTAATTCTTGTCCAATTAGTGTTTTTAAGCAATCTTGTGCATCCAATAGGTGTTTTGTGTCATTCGATGAACATTTACGTCATTTTCGTCCTCCCTAGGCTAATTCTTTTCCAATTAGGGTTTTTAACCAATCTTGTGCATCCAATAGGTGTTTTTGTGTCATTGGATGAATATTTATGTCATTTTCGTCCTCCTTACACTTAATCTTGTCCAATTAGGGTTTTTACACAATCTTGTGCATCCAATAGGTGTTTTGTGTCATTGGATGAACATTTAGGTCATTTTCGTCCTCCCTAAACTTAATCTTGTCGAATTAGGGTTTCTAACAAATCTTGTGGATCCAATAGGTGTTTTGTGTCATTGGATGAACATTTAGGTCATTTTCGTCCTCGCTAAACTTAATCTTGTCCAATTAGGGTTTCTAACCAATATTGTGCATCCAATAGGTGTTTTTGTTTCATTGGATGAACAATTTGGTCATTTTCGTCCTCCTTAGGCAAATTCTTCTCCAATTAGGGTTTTTAACCAATCTTGTGCATCCAATAGGTGTTTTGTGTCAATGGATGAAAATTTAGGTCATTTTCGTTCTCCCTAGGCTTATTCTTGTCCAATTAGGGTTTTTCACCAATCTTGTGCATCAAATAGGTGTTTTGTGTCATTGGATGAATATTTAGGTCATTTTCGTCCTCCCTAAACTTAATCTTGTCCAATTAGGGTTTCTAACCAATTTTGTGCATACAATAGGTGTTTTTGTATCATTGGATGAACATTTAGGTCGTTTTCGTCCTCCCTAGGCTAATTCTTGTCCAATTAGTGTTTTTAAGCAATCTTGTGCATCCAATAGGTGTTTTGTGTCATTCGATGAACATTTACGTCATTTTCGTCCTCCCTAGGCTAATTCTTTTCCAATTAGGGTTTTTAACCAATCTTGTGCATCCAATAGGTGTTTTTGTGTCATTGGATGAATATTTATGTCATTTTCGTCCTCCTTACACTTAATCTTGTCCAATTAGGGTTTCTAACCAATATTGTGCATCCAATAGGTGTTTTTGTATCATTGGATGAACAATTAGGTCATTTTCGTCCTCCCTAGGCTAATTCTTCTCCAATTAGGGTTTTTAACCAATCTTGTGTATCCAATAGGTGTTTTTGTGTCATTGGATGAACATTTTGATCATTTTCGTACTCCCTAGGCTAATTCTTGTCCAATAAGGGTTTTTAAGCAATCTTGTGCATCCAATAGGTGTTTTGTGTCATTGGATGAACATTTAGGTCACTTTCGTCATCCCTAGGCTAATTCTTGTCCAATTAGAGTTTCTAACCAATCTTGTACTTCCAATAGGTGTTTTTGTGTCATTGGATGAACATTTACGTCATTTTCGTCCTCCCTAGGCTAATTCTTGTCCAATTAGGGTTTTTAACCAATCTTGTGCATCCAATAGGTGTTTTGTGTCATTGGATTAACATTTTAGGTCATTTTCGTCCTCCCTAAACTTAATCTTGTCCAATTAAGGTTTTTAACAAATCTTGTGTATCCAATAGGTGTTTTGTGTCATTGGATGAACATTTAGGTCATTTTCGTCCTCCCTAAACTTAATCTTGTCCAATTAGGGTTTCTAACCAATATTGTGCATCCAATAGGTGTTTTTGTATCATTGGATGAACAATTAGGTCATTTACGTCCTCCCTAGGCTAATTCTTGTCCAATTAGGGTTTTTAACCAATCTTGTGCATCCAATAGGTGTTTTGTGTCATTGGATGAACATTTTAGGTCGTTTTCGTCCTCCCTAAACTTAATCTTGTCCAATTAGGGTTTCTAACCAATCTTGTGCATCCAACAGGTGTTTTGTGTCATTGGATGAACATTTAGGTCATTTTCGTCCTACCTAAACTTAATCTTGTCCAATTAGGGTTTATAAAAAATCTTGTGGATCCAATAGGTGTTTTGTGTCATTGGATGAATATTTATGTCATTTTCGTCCTCCCTAAACTTAATCTTGTCCAATTAGGGTTTCTAACCAATTTTGTGCATCCAATAGGTGTTTTTGTATCATTGGATGAACATTTAGGTCGTTTTCGTCCTCCCTAGGCTAATTCTTGTCCAATTAGGGTTTTTAAGCAATCTTGTGCATCCAATAGGTGTTTTGTGTCATTCGATGAACATTTACGTCATTTTCGTCCTCCCTTGGCTAATTCTTTTCCAATTAGGGTTTTTAACCAATCTTGTGCATCCAATAGGTGTTTTTGTGTCATTGGATGAATATTTATGTCATTTTCGTCCTCCTTACACTTAATCTTGTCCAATTAGGGTTTTTACACAATCTTGTGCATCCAATAGGTGTTTTGTGTCATTGGATGAACATTTAGGTCATTTTCGTCCTCCCTAAACTTAATCTTGTCCAATTAGGGTTTCTAACCAATCATATGCATCCAATAGGTTTTTTTGTGTCATTGGATGAACAATTAGGTCATTTTCTTCCTCCCTAAACTTAATCTTGTCCAATTAGGGTTTTTAAGCAATCTTGTGCATCCAATAGGTGTTTTGTGTCATTGGATGAACATTTAGGTCGTTTTCGTCCTCCCTAGGCTAATTCTTGTCCAATTAGGGTTTTTAAGCAATCTTGTGCATCCAATAGGTGTTTTGTGTCATTCGATGAACATTTACGTTAGTTTCGTCCTCCCTAGGCTAATTCTTTTCCAATTAGGGTTTTTAACCAATCTTGTGCATCCAATAGGTGTTTTTGTGTCATTGGATGAATATTTATGTCATTTTCGTCCTCCTTACACTTAATCTTGTCCAATTAGGGTTTTTACACAATCTTGTGCATCCAATAGGTGTTTTGTGTCATTGGATGAACATTTAGGTCATTTTCGTCCTCCCTAAACTTAATCTTGTCGAATTAGGGTTTCTAACAAATCTTGTGGATCCAATAGGTGTTTTGTGTCATTGGATGAACATTTAGGTCATTTTCGTCCTCCCTAAACTTAATCTTGTCCAATTAGGGTTTCTAACCAATATTGTGCATCCAATAGGTGTTTTTGTATCATTGGATGAACAATTAGGTCATTTTCGTCCTCCGTAGGCTAATTCTTCTCCAATTAGGGTTTTTAACCAATCTTGTGCATCCAATAGGTGTTTTGTGTCTATGGATGAAAATTTAGGTCATTTTCGTTCTCCCTAGGCTTATTCTTGTCCAATTAGGGTTTTTCACCAATCTTGTGCATCAAATAGGTGTTTTGTGTCATTGGATGAATATTTAGGTCATTTTCGTCCTCCCTAAACTTAATCTTGTCCAATTAGGGTTTCTAACCAATTTTGTGCATCCAATAGGTGTTTTTGTATCATTGGATGAACATTTAGGTCGTTTTCGTCCTCCCTAGGCTAATTCTTGTCCAATTAGTGTTTTTAAGCAATCTTGTGCATCCAATAGGTGTTTTGTGTCATTCGATGAACATTTACGTCATTTTCGTCCTCCCTAGGCTAATTCTTTTCCAATTAGGGTTTTTAACCAATCTTGTGCATCCAATAGGTGTTTTTGTGTCATTGGATGAATATTTATGTCATTTTCGTCCTCCTTACACTTAATCTTGTCCAATTAGGGTTTTTACACAATCTTGTGCATCCTATAGGTGTTTTGTGTCATTGGATGAACATTTAGGTCATTTTCGTCCTCCCTAAACTTAATCTTGTCGAATTAGGGTTTCTAACAAATCTTGTGGATCCAATAGGTGTTTTGTGTCATTGGATGAACATTTAGGTCATTTTCGTCCTCCCTAAACTTAATCTTGTCCAATTAGGGTTTCTAACCAATATTGTGCATCCAAGAGGTGTTTTTGTATCATTGGATGAACAATTAGGTCATTTTCGTCCTCCCTACGCAAATTCTTCTCCAATATGGGTTTTTAACCAATCTTGTGCATCCAATAGGTGTTTTGTGTCAATGGATGAAAATTTAGGTCATTTTCGTTCTCCCTAGGCTTATTCTTGTCCAATTAGGGTTTTTCACCAATCTTGTGCATCAAATAGGTGTTTTGTGTCATTGGATGAATATTTAGGTCATTTTCGTCCTCCCTAAACTTAATCTTGTCCAATTAGGGTTTCTAACCAATTTTGTGCATACAATAGGTGTTTTTGTATCATTGGATGAACATTTAGGTCGTTTTCTTCCTCCCTAGGCTAATTCTTGTCCAATTAGTGTTTTTAAGCAATCTTGTGCATCCAATAGGTGTTTTGTGTCATTCGATGAACATTTACGTCATTTTCGTCCTCCCTAGGCTAATTCTTTTCCAATTAGGGTTTTTAACCAATCTTGTGCATCCAATAGGTGTTTTTGTGTCATTGGATGAATATTTATGTCATTTTCGTCCTCCTTACACTTAATCTTGTCCAATTAGGGTTTCTAACCAATATTGTGCATCCAATAGGTGTTTTTGTATCATTGGATGAACAATTAGGTCATTTTCGTCCTCCCTAGGCTAATTCTTCTCCAATTAGGGTTTTTAACCAATCTTGTGTATCCAATAGGTGTTTTTGTGTCATTGGATGAACATTTTGATCATTTTCGTACTCCCTAGGCTAATTCTTGTCCAATAAGGGTTTTTAAGCAATCTTGTGCATCCAATAGGTGTTTTGTGTCATTGGATGAACATTTAGGTCACTTTCGTCATCCCTAGGCTAATTCTTGTCCAATTAGAGTTTCTAACCAATCTTGTACTTCCAATAGGTGTTTTTGTGTCATTGGATGAACATTTACGTCATTTTCGTCCTCCCTAGGCTAATTCTTGTCCAATTAGGGTTTTTAACCAATCTTGTGCATCCAATAGGTGTTTTGTGTCATTGGATTAACATTTTAGGTCATTTTCGTCCTCCCTAAACTTAATCTTGTCCAATTAGGGTTTCTAACAAATCTTGTGTATCCAATAGGTGTTTTGTGTCATTGGATGAACATTTAGATCATTTTCGTCCTCCCTAAACTTAATCTTGTCCAATTAGGGTTTGTAACCAATATTGTGCATCCAATAGGTTTTTTTGTATCATTGGATGAACAATTAGGTCATTTACGTCCTCCCTAGGCTAATTCTTGTCCAATTAGGGTTTTTAACCAATCTTGTGCATCCAATAGGTGTTTTGTGTCATTGGATGAACATTTTAGGTCGTTTTCGTCCTCCCTAAACTTAATCTTGTCCAATTAGGGTTTCTAACCAATCTTGTGCATCCAACAGGTGTTTTGTGTCATTGGATGAACATTTAGGTCATTTTCGTCCTCCCTAAACTTAATCTTGTCCAATTAGGGTTTCTAACAAATCTTGTGGATCCAATAGGTGTTTTGTGTCATTGGATGAACATTTAGGTCATTTTCGTCCTCCCTAAACTTAATCTTGTCCAATTAGTGTTTCTAACCAATATTGTGCATCCAATAGGTGTTTTTGTATCATTGGATGAACAATTAGGTCATTTTCGTCCTCCCTAGGCTAATTCTTCTCCAGTTAGGGTTTTTAACCAATCTTGTGCATCCAATAGGTGTTTTGTGTCAATGGATGAAAATTTAGGTCATTTTCGTTCTCCCTAGGCTTATTCTTGTCCAATTAGGGTTTTTCACCAATCTTGTGCATCAAATAGGTGTTTTGTGTCATTGGATGAATATTTAGGTCATTTTCGTCCACCCTAAACTTAATCTTGTCCAATTAGGGTTTCTAACCAATTTTGTGCATCCAATAGGTGTTTTTGTATCATTGGATGAACATTTAGGTCGTTTTCGTCCTCCCTAGGCTAATTCTTGTCCAATTAGGGTTTTTAAGCAATCTTGTGCATCCAATAGGTGTTTTGTGTCATTCGATGAACATTTACGTTAGTTTCGTCCTCCCTAGGCTAATTCTTTTCCAATTAGGGTTTTTAACCAATCTTGTGCATCCAATAGGTGTTTTTGTGTCATTGGATTAATATTTATGTCATTTTCGTCCTCCTTACACTTAATCTTGTCCAATTAGGGTTTTTACACAATCTTGTGCATCCAATAGGTGTTTTGTGTCATTGGATGAACATTTAGGTCATTTTCGTCCTCCCTAAACTTAATCTTGTCCAATTAGGGTTTCTAACAAATCTTGTGGATCCAATAGGTGTTTTGTGTCATTGGATGAACATTTAGGTCATTTTCGTCCTCCCTAAACTTAATCTTGTCCAATTAGGGTTTCTAACCAATATTGTGCATCCAATAGGTGTTTTTGTATCATTGGATGAACAATTAGATCATTTTCGTTCTCCCTAGGCTAATTCTTCTCCAGTTAGGGTTTTTAACCAATCTTGTGCATCCAATAGGTGTTTTGTGTCAATGGATGAAAATTTAGGTCATTTTCGTTCTCCCTAGGCTTATTCTTGTCCAATTAGGGTTTTTCACCAATCTTGTGCATCAAATAGGTGTTTTGTGTCATTGGATGAATATTTAGGTCATTTTCGTCCTCCCTAAACTTAATCTTGTCCAATTAGGGTTTCTAACCAATTTTGTGCATCCAATAGGTGTTTTTGTATCATTGGATGAACATTTAGGTCATTTTCGTCCTCCATAAACTTAATCTTGTCCAATTAGGGTTTCTAACCAATCATATGCATCCAATAGGTTTTTTTGTGTCATTGGATGAACAATTAGGTCATTTTCTTCCTCCCTAGGCTAATTCTTGTCCAATTAGGGTTTTTAAGCAATCTTGTGCATCCAATAGGTGTTTTGTGTCATTGGATGAACATTTAGGTCATTTTCGTCGTCCCTAGGCTAATTCTTGTCCAATTAGAGTTTCTAACCAATCTTGTACTTCCAATAGGTGTTTTTTTGTCATTGGATGAACATTTACGTCATTTTCGTCCTCCCTAGGCTAATTCTTTTCCAATTAGGGTTTTTAACCAATCTTGTGCATCCAATAGGTGTTTTTGTGTCATTGGATGAATATTTATGTCATTTTCGTCCTCCTTACACTTAATCTTGTCCAATTAGGGTTTCTAACCAATATTGTGCATCCAATAGGTGTTTTTGTATCATTGGATGAACAATTAGGTCATTTTCGTCCTCCCTAGGCTAATTCTTGTCCAATTAGGGTTTTTAACCAATCTTGTGCATCCAATAGGTGTTTTTGTGTCATTGGATGAATATTTATGTCATTTTCGTCCTCCTTACATTTAATCTTGTCCAATTAGGGTTTTTAAACAATCTTGTGCATCCAATAGGTGTTTTGTGTCATTGGATGAACATTTAGGTCATTTTCGTCCTCCCTAAACTTAATATTGTCTAATTAGGGTTTCTAACCAATCATGTGCATCCAATAGGTTTTTTTGTGTCATTGGATGAACAATTAGGTCATTTTCGTCCTCCCTAGGCTAATTCTTGTCCAATTAGGGTTTTTAACCAATCTTGTACATCCAATAGGTGTTTTGTGTCATTGGATGAACATTTTAGGTCATTGTCGTCCTCCCTAAACTTAATCTTGTCCAATTAGGGTTTCTAACAAATCTTGTGTATCCAATAGGTGTTTTGTGTCATTGGATGAACATTTAGGTCATTTTCGTCCTCCCTAAACTTAATCTTGTCCAATTAGGGTTTCTAACAAATCTTGTGTATCCAATAGGTGTTTTTGTATCATTGGATGAACAATTAGGTCAGTTTCGTCCTCGCTAGGCTATTTCTTATCCAATTAGGGTTTTTAACCAATCTTGTGCATCCAATAGGTGTTTTGTGTCAATGGATGAAAATTTAGGTCATTTTTGTTCTCCCTAGGCTAATTCTTGTCCAATTAAGGGTTTTCACCAATCTTGTGCATCCAATAGGTGTTTTTGTGTCATTGGATGAACATTTAGGTCATTTTCGTCCTCCCTAGGCTAATTCTTGTCCAATAAGGGTTTTTAAGAAATCTTGTGCATCCAATAGGTGTTTTGTGTCATTGGATGAACATTTAGGTCATTTTCGTCTTCCCTAGGCTAATTCTTGTCCAATTAAAGTTTCTAACCAATCTTGTACTTCCAATAGATGTTTTTGTGTCATTGGATGAACATTTACGTCATTTTCGTCCTCCCTAGGCTAATTGTTGTCCAATTAGGGTTTTTAACCAATCTTGTGCATCCAATAGGTGTTTTTGTGTCATTGGATGAATATTTATGTCATTTTCGTCCTCCTTACACTGAATCTTGTCCAATTAGGGTTTTTAACCAATCTTGTGCATCCAATAGGTGTTTTGTGTCATTGGATGAATATTTAGGTCATTTTAGTCCTCCCTAAACTTAATCTTGTCCAATTAGGGATTCTAACCAATCATGTGCATCCAATAGGTTTTTTTGTGTCATTGGATGAACAATTAGGTCATTTTCGTCCTCCCTAGGCTAATTCTTGTCCAATTAGGGTTTTTAAGCAATCTTGTGCATCCAATAGGTGTTTTGTGTCATTGGATGATCATTTAGGTCATTTTCGTCCTCCCTAGGCTAATTCTTGTCCAATTAGGGTTTCTAACCAATCTTCTACTTCCAATAGGTGTTTTTGTGTCATTGGATGAAAATTTACGTCATTTTCGTCCAACCTACGCTAATTCTTGTCCAATTAGGGATTTTAACCAATCTTGTGCATCCAATAGGTGTTTTTGTGTCATTGGATGAATATTTATGTCATTTTCGTACTCCCTACACTTAATCTTGTCCAATTAGGGTTTTTAACCAATCTTGTGCATCCAATAGGTGTTTTTGTGTCATTGGATGAATATTTATGTCATTTTCGTCCTCCCTAAACCTAATCTTGTCCAATTAGGCTTTCTAACCAATCTTGTGCATCCAACAGGTGTTTTGTGTCATTGGATGAACATTTAGGTCATTTTCGTCCTCCCTAAACTTAATCTTGTCCAATTAGGGTTTTTAACCAATCTTGTGCATCCAATAGGTGTTTTTGTGTCATTGGATGAATATTTATGTCATTTTCGTCCTCCTTACATTTAATCTTGTCCAATTAGGGTTTTTAAACAATCTTGTGCATCCAATAGGTGTTTTGTGTCATTGGATGAACATTTAGGTTATTTTCGTCCTCCCTAAACTTAATATTGTCTAATTAGGGTTTCTAACCAATCATGTGCATCCAATAGGTTTTTTTGTGTCATTGGATGAACAATTAGGTCATTTTCGTCCTCCCTAGGCTAATTCTTGTCCAATTAGGGTTTTTAACCAATCTTGTGCATCCAATAGGTGTTTTGTGTCATTGGATGAACATTTTAGGTCATTTTCGTCCTCCCTAAACTTAATCTTGTCCAATTAGGGTTTCTAACAAATCTTGTGTATCCAATAGGTGTTTTGTGTCATTGGATGAACATTTAGGTCATTTTCGATCTCCCTAAACTTAATCTTGTCCAATTAGGGTTTCTAACCAATATTGTGCATCCAATAGGTGTTTTTATATCATTGGATGAACAATTAGGTCAGTTTCGTCCTCCCTAGGCTATTTCTTGTCCAATTAGGGTTTTTAACCAATCTTGTGCATCCAATAGGTGTTTTTGTGTCATTGGATGAATATTTATGTCATTTTCGTCCTCCCTACACTTAATCTTGTCCAATTAGGGTTTCTAACCAATTTTGTGCATCCAATAGGTGTTTTTGTATCATTGGATGAACAATTAGGTCATTTTCGTCCTCCCTAGGCTAATTCTTGTCCAATTAGGGTTTTTAACCAATCTTGTGCATCCAATAGGTGTTTTGTGTCAATGGATGAAAATTTAGGTCATTTTCGTTCTCCCTAGACTTATTCTTGTCCAATTAGGATTTTTCACCAATCTTGTGCATCCAATAGGTGCTTTTGTGTCATTGGATGAACATTTAGGTCATTTTCGTCCTCCCTAGGCTAATTCTTGTCCAATAAGGGTTTTTAAGCAATGTTGTGCATCCAATAGGTGTTTTGTGTCATTGGATGAACATTTAGGTCATTTTCGTCTTCCCTAGGCTAATTCTTGTCCAATTAGGGTTTCTAACCAATCTTGTACTTCCAATAGGTGTTTTTGTGTCATTGGATGAACATTTACGTCATTTTCGTCCTCCCTAGGCTAATTCTTTTCCAATTAGGGTTTTTAACCAATCTTGTGCATCCAATAGGTGTTTTTGTGTCATTGGATGAATATTTATGTCATTTTCGTCCTCCTTACACTTAATCTTGTCCAATTAGGGTTTTTAACCAATCTTGTGCATCCAATAGGTGTTTTGTGTAATTGGATGAACAATTAGGTCAATTTTGTCCTCCCTAAACTTTATCTTGTCCAATTAGGGTTTATAACCAATCTTGTGGATCCAATAGGTGCTTTGTGTCATTGGATGAACATTTAGGTCATTTTCGTCCTCCCTAAACTTAATCTTGTCCAATTAGGGTTTCTAACGAATTTTGTGCATCCAATAGGTGTTTTTGTATCATTGGATGAACATTTAGGTCGTTTTCGTCCTCCCTAGGCTAATTCTTGTCCAATTAGGGTTTTTAAGCAATCTTGTGCATCCAATAGGTGTTTTGTGTCATTCGATGAACATTTACGTCATTTTCGTCCTCCCTAGGCTAATTCTTTTCCAATTAGGGTTTTTAACCAATCTTGTGCATCCAATAGGTGTTTTTGTGTCATTGGATGAATATTTATGTCATTTTCGTCCTCCTTACACTTAATCTTGTCCAATTAGGGTTTTTACACAATCTTGTGCATCCAATAGGTGTTTTGTGTCATTGGATGAACATTTAGGTCATTTTCGTCCTCCCTAAACTTAATCTTGTCCAATTAGGGTTTCTAACCAATATTGTGCATCCAATAGGTGTTTTTGTATCATTGGATGAACAATTAGGTCATTTTCGTCCTCCCTAGGCTAATTCTTCTCCAATTAGGGTTTTTAACCAGTCTTGTGCATCCAATAGGTGTTTTGTGTCAATGGATGAAAATTTAGGTTATTTTCGTTCTCCCTAGGCTTATTCTTGTCCAATTAGGGTTTTTCACCAATCTTGTGCATCAAATAGGTGTTTTGTGTCATTGGATGAATATTTAGGTCATTTTCGTCCTCCCTAAACTTAATCTTGTCCAATTAGGGTTTCTAACCAATTTTGTGCATCCAATAGGTGTTTTTGTATCATTGGATGAACATTTAGGTCGTTTTCGTCCTCCCTAAGCTAATTCTTGTCCAATTAGTGTTTTTAAGCAATCTTGTGCATCCAATAGGTGTTTTGTGTCATTCGATGAACATTTACGTCATTTTCGTCCTCCCTAGGCTAATTCTTTTCCAATTAGGGTTTTTAATCAATCTTGTGCATCCAATAGGTGTTTTTGTGTCATTGGATGAATATTTATGTCATTTTCGTCCTCCTTACACTTAATCTTGTCCAATTAGGGTTTTTACACAATCTTGTGCATCCAATAGGTGTTTTGTGTCATTGGATGAACATTTAGGTCATTTTCGTCCTCCCTAAACTTAATCTTGTCCAATTAGGGTTTCTAACAAATCTTGTGGATCCAATAGGTGTTTTGTGTCATTGGATGAACATTTAGGTCATTTTCGTCCTCCCTAAACTTAATCTTGTCGAATTAGGGTTTCTAACCAATATTGTGCATCCAGTAGGTGTTTTTGTATCATTGGATGAACAATTAGGTCATTTTCGTCCTCCCTAGGATAATTCTTCTCCAATTAGGGTTTTTAACCAATCTTGTGCATCCAATAGGTGTTTTGTGTCAATGGATGAAAATTTAGGTCATTTTCGTTCTCCCTAGGCTTATTCTTGTCCAATTAGGGTTTTTCACCAATCTTGTGCATCAAATAGGTGTTTTGTGTCATTGGATGAATATTTAGGTCATTTTCGTCCTCCTTACACTTAATCTTGTCCAATTAGGGTTTTTAACCAATCTTGTGCATCCAATAGGTGTTTTGTGTAATTGGATGAACAATTAGGTCAATTTTGTCCTCCCTAAACTTTATCTTGTCCAATTAGGGTTTTTAAGCAATCTTGTGCATCCAATAGGTGTTTTGTGTCATTCGATGAACATTTACGTCAATTTCGTCCTCCCTAGGCTAATTCTTTTCCAATTAGGGTTTTTAACCAATCTTGTGCATCCAATAGGTGTTTTTGTGTCATTGGATGAATATTTATGTCATTTTCGTCCTCCTTACACTTAATCTTGTCCAATTAGGGTTTTTACACAATCTTGTGCATCCAATAGGTGTTTTGTGTCATTGGATGAACATTTAGGTCATTTTCGTCCTCCCTAAACTTAATCTTGTCCAATTAGGGTTTCTAACAAATCTTGTGGATCCAATAGGTGTTTTGTGTCATTGGATGAACATTTAGGTCATTTTCGTCCTCCCTAAACTTAATCTTGTCCAATTAGGGTTTCTAACCAATATTGTGCATCCAATAGGTGTTTTTGTATCATTGGATGAACAATTAGATCATTTTCGTTCTCCCTAGGCTAATTCTTCTCCAGTTAGGGTTTTTAACCAATCTTGTGCATCCAATAGGTGTTTTGTGTCAATGGATGAAAATTTAGGTCATTTTCGTTCTCCCTAGGCTTATTCTTGTCCAATTAGGGTTTTTCACCAATCTTGTGCATCAAATAGGTGTTTTGTGTCATTGGATGAATATTTAGGTCATTTTCGTCCTCCCTAAACTTAATCTTGTCCAATTAGGGTTTCTAACCAATTTTGTGCATCCAATAGGTGTTTTTGTATCATTGGATGAACATTTAGGTCATTTTCGTCCTCCATAAACTTAATCTTGTCCAATTAGGGTTTCTAACCAATCATATGCATCCAATAGGTTTTTTTGTGTCATTGGATGAACAATTAGGTCATTTTCTTCCTCCCTAGGCTAATTCATGTCCAATTAGGGTTTTTAAGCAATCTTGTGCATCCAATAGGTGTTTTGTGTCATTGGATGAACATTTAGGTCGTTTTCGTCCTCCCTAGGCTAATTCTTGTCGAATTAGGGTTTTTAAGCAATCTTGTGCATCCAATAGGTGTTTTGTGTCATTCGATGAACATTTACGTCATTTTCGTCCTCCCTTGGCTAATTCTTTTCCAATTAGGGTTTTTAACCAATCTTGTGCATCCAATAGGTGTTTTTGTGTCATTGGATGAATATTTATGTCATTTTCGTCCTCCTTACACTTAATCTTGTCCAATTAGGGTTTTTACACAATCTTGTGCATCCAATAGGTGTTTTGTGTCATTGGATGAACATTTAGGTCATTTTCGTCCTCCTTACACTTAATCTTGTCCAATTAGGGATTCTAACCAATTTTGTGCATCCAATAGGTGTTTTTGTATCAATTGATGAACATTTAGGTCGTTTTCGTCCTCCCTAGGCTAATTCTTGTCCAATTAGGGTTTTTAAGCAATCTTGTGCATCCAATAGGTGTTTTGTGTCATTCGATGAACATTTACGTCATTTTCGTCCTCCCTTGGCTAATTCTTTTCCAATTAGGGTTTTTAACCAATCTTGTGCATCCAATAGGTGTTTTTGTGTCATTGGATGAATATTTATGTCATTTTCGTCCTCCTTACACTTAATCTTGTCCAATTAGGGTTTTTACACAATCTTGTGCATCCAATAGGTGTTTTGTGTCATTGGATGAACATTTAGGTCATTTTCGTCCTCCCTAAACTTAATCTTGTCCAATTAGGGTTTCTAACCAATCATATGCATCCAATAGGTTTTTTTGTGTCATTGGATGAACAATTAGGTCATTTTCTTCCTCCCTAGGCTAATTCTTGTCCAATTAGGGTTTTTAAGCAATCTTGTGCATCCAATAGGTGTTTTGTGTCATTCGATGAACATTTACGTCATTTTCGTCCTCCCTTGGCTAATTCTTTTCCAATTAGGGTTTTTAACCAATCTTGTGCATCCAATAGGTGTTTTTGTGTCATTGGATGAATATTTATGTCATTTTCGTCCTCCTTACACTTAATCTTGTCCAATTAGGGTTTTTACACAATCTTGTGCATCCAATAGGTGTTTTGTGTCATTGGATGAACATTTAGGTCATTTTCGTCCTCCCTAAACTTAATCTTGTCGAATTAGGGTTTCTAACAAATCTTGTGGATCCAATAGGTGTTTTGTGTCATTGGATGAACATTTAGGTCATTTTCGTCCTCCCTAAACTTAATCTTGTCCAATTAGGGTTTCTAACCAATATTGTGCATCCAATAGGTGTTTTTGTATCATTGGATGAACAATTAGGTCATTTTCGTCCTCCCTAGGATAATTCTTCTCCAATTAGGGTTTTTAACCAATCTTGTGCATCCAATAGGTGTTTTGTGTCAATGGATGAAAATTTAGGTCATTTTCGTTCTCCCTAGGCTTATTCTTGTCCAATTAGGGTTTTTCACCAATCTTATGCATCAAATAGGTGTTTTGTGTCATTGGATGAATATTTAGGTCATTTTCGTCCTCCCTAAACTTAATCTTGTCCAATTAGGGTTTCTAACCAATTTTGTGCATCCAATAGGTGTTTTTGTATCATTGGATGAACATTTAGGTCGTTTTCGTCCTCCCTAGGCTAATTCTTGTCCAATTAGTGTTTTTAAGCAATCTTGTGCATCCAATAGGTGTTTTGTGTCATTCGATGAACATTTACGTCATTTTCGTCCTCCCTAGGCTAATTCTTTTCCAATTAGGGTTTTTAACCAATCTTGTGCATCCAATAGGTGTTTTTGTGTCATTGGATGAATATTTATGTCATTTTCGTCCTCCTTACACTTAATCTTGTCCAATTAGGGTTTTTACACAATCTTGTGCATCCAATAGGTGTTTTGTGTCATTGGATGAATATTTATGTCATTTTCGTCCTCCCTAAACTTAATCTTGTCCAATTAGGGTTTCTAACCAATTTTGTGCATCCAATAGGTGTTTTTGTATCATTGGATGAACATTTAGGTCGTTTTCGTCCTCCCTAGGCTAATTCTTGTCCAATTAGGGTTTTTAAGCAATCTTGTGCATCCAATAGGTGTTTTGTGTCATTCGATGAACATTTACGTCATTTTCGTCCTCCCTTGGCTAATTCTTTTCCAATTAGGGTTTTTAACCAATCTTGTGCATCCAATAGGTGTTTTTGTGTCATTGGATGAATATTTATGTCATTTTCGTCCTCCCTAAACTTAATCTTGTCCAATTAGGGTTTCTAACCAATCATATGCATCCAATAGGTTTTTTTGTGTCATTGGATGAACAATTAGGTCATTTTCTTCCTCCCTAGGCTAATTCTTGTCCAATTAGGGTTTTTAAGCAATCTTGTGCATCCAATAGGTGTTTTGTGTCATTGGATGAACATTTAGGTCATTTTCGTCATCCCTAGGCTAATTCTTGTCCAATTAGGGTTTCTAACCAATTTTGTACTTCCAATAGGTGTTTTTGTGTCATTGGATGAACATTTACGTCATTTTCTTCCAACCTAGGCTAATTCTTGTCCAATTAGGGTTTTTAAACAATCTTTTGCATCCAATAGGTGTTTTGTGTCATTGGATGAACATTTAGGTCAATTTCGTCCTCCCTAAACTTAATCTTGTCCAATTAGGGTTTCTAACCAATCATGTGCATCCAATAGGTTTTTTTGTGTCATTGGATGAACAATTAGGTCATTTTCTTCCTCCCTAGGCTAATTCTTGTCCAATTAGGGTTTTTAAGCAATCTTGTGCATCCAATAGGTGTTTTGTGTCATTGGATGAACATTTAGGTCATTTTCGTCCTCCCTAGGCTAATTCTTGTCCAATTAGGGTTTCTAACCAATGTTGTACTTCCAATAGGTGTTTTTGTGTCATTGGATGAACATTTACGTCATTTTCTTCCAACCTAGGCTAATTCTTGTCCAATTAGGGTTTTTAACCAATCTTGTGCATCCAATAGGTGTTTTGTGTCATTGGATGAACATTTAGGTCATTTTCGTCCTCCCTAAACTTAATCTTGTCCAATTAGGGTTTCTAACCAATCATATGCATCCAATAGGTTTTTTTGTGTCATTGGATGAACAATTAGGTCATTTTCGTCCTCCCTAGGCTAATTCTTGTCCAATTAGGGTTTTTAAGCAATCTTGTGCATCCAATAGGTGTTTTGTGTCATTGGATGAACATTTAGGTCATTTTCGTCGTCCCTAGGCTAATTCTTGTCCAATTAGAGTTTCTAACCAATCTTGTACTTCCAATAGGTGTTTTTTTGTCATTGGATGAACATTTACGTCATTTTCGTCCTCCCTAGGCTAATTCTTTTCCAATTAGGGTTTTTAACCAATCTTGTGCATCCAATAGGTGTTTTTGTGTCATTGGATGAATATTTATGTCATTTTCGTCCTCCTTACACTTATTCTTGTCCAATTAGGGTTTTTAACCAATCTTGTGCATCCAATAGGTGTTTTGTGTCATTGGATGAACATTTAGGTCATTTTCGTCCTCCCTAGGCTAATTCTTGTCCAATTAGGGTTTCTAACCAATCTTGTACTTCCAATAGGTGTTTTTGTGTCATTGGATGAACATTTACGTCATTTTCGTCCTCCCTAGGCTAATTCTTTTCCAATTAGGGTTTTTAACCAATCTTGTGCATCCAATAGGTGTTTTTGTGTCATTGGATGAATATTTATGTCATTTTCGTCTTCCTTACACTTAATCTTGTCCAATTAGGGTTTTTACACAATCTTGTGCATCCAATAGGTGTTTTGTGTCATTGGATGAACATTTAGGTCATTTTCGTCCTCCCTAAACTTAATCTTGTCCAATTAGGGTTTCTAACAAATCTTGTGGATCCAATAGGTGTTTTGTGTCATTGGATGAACATTTAGGTCGTTTTCGTCATCCCTAAACTTAATCTTGTCCAATTAGGGTTTCTAACCAATATTGTGCATCCAATAGGTGTTTTTGTATCATTGGATGAACAATTAGGTCATTTTCGTCCTCCCTAGGCTAATTCTTCTCCAATTAGGGTTTTTAACCAATCTTGTGCATCCAACAGGTGTTTTGTGTCAATGGATGAAAATTTAGGTCATTTTCGTTCTCCCTAGGCTTATTCTTGTCCAATTAGGGTTTTTCACCAATCTTGTGCATCCAATAGGTGTTTTTGTGTCATTGGATGAACATTTAGGTCATTTTCGTCCTCCCTAGGCTAATTCTTTTCCAATTAGGGTTTTTAACCAATCTTGTGCATCCAATAGGTGTTTTTGTGTCATTGGATGAATATTTATGTCATTTTTGTCCTCCTTACACTTATTCTTGTCCAATTAGGGTTTTTACACAATCTTGTGCATCCAATAGGTGTTTTGTGTCATTGGATGAACATTTAGGTCATTTTCGTCCTCCCTAAACTTAATCTTGTCCAATTAGGGTTTCTAACAAATCTTGTGGATCCAATAGGTGTTTTGTGTCATTGGATGAACATTTAGGTCATTTTCGTCCTCCCTAAACTTAATCTTGTCGAATTAGGGTTTCTAACCAATATTGTGCATCCAATAGGTGTTTTTGTATCATTGGATGAACAATTAGGTCATTTTCGTCCTCCCTAGGATAATTCTTCTCCAATTAGGGTTTTTAACCAATCTTGTGCATCCAATAGGTGTTTTGTGTCAATGGATGAAAATTTAGGTCATTTTCGTTCTCCCTAGGCTTATTCTTGTCCAGTTAGGGTTTTTCACCAATCTTGTGCATCAAATAGGTGTTTTGTGTCATTGGATGAATATTTAGGTCATTTTCATCCTCCCTAAACTTAATCTTGTCCAATTAGGGTTTCTAACCAATTTTGTGCATCCAATAGGTGTTTTTGTATCATTGGATGAACATTTAGGTCGTTTTCGTCCTCCCTAGGCTAATTCTTGTCCAATTAGTGTTTTTAAGCAATCTTGTGCATCCAATAGGTGTTTTGTGTCATTCGATGAACATTTACGTCATTTTCGTCCTCCCTAGGCTAATTCTTTTCCAATTAGGGTTTTTAATCAATCTTGTGCATCCAATAGGTGTTTTTGTGTCATTGGATGAATATTTATGTCATTTTCGTCCTCCTTACACTTAATCTTGTCCAATTAGGGTTTTTACACAATCTTGTGCATCCAATAGGTGTTTTGTGTCATTGGATGAACATTTAGGTCATTTTCGTCCTCCCTAAACTTAATCTTGTCCAATTAGGGTTTCTAACAAATCTTGTGGATCCAATAGGTGTTTTGTGTCATTGGATGAACATTTAGGTCATTTTCGTCCTCCCTAAACTTAATCTTGTCCAATTAGGGTTTCTAACCAATATTGTGCATCCAAGAGGTGTTTTTGTATCATTGGATGAACAATTAGGTCATTTTCGTCCTCCCTAGGCAAATTCTTCTCCAATTAGGGTTTTTAACCAATCTTGTGCATCCAATAGGTGTTTTGTGTCAATGGATGAAAATTTAGGTCATTTTCGTTCTCCCTAGGCTTATTCTTGTCCAATTAGGGTTTTTCACCAATCTTGTGCATCAAATAGGTGTTTTGTGTCATTGGATGAATATTTAGGTCATTTTCGTCCTCCTTACACTTAATCTTGTCCAATTAGGGTTTTTAACCAATCTTGTGCATCCAATAGGTGTTTTGTGTAATTGGATGAACAATTAGGTCAATTTTGTCCTCCCTAAACTTTATCTTGTCCAATTAGGGTTTTTAAGCAATCTTGTGCATCCAATAGGTGTTTTGTGTCATTCGATGAACATTTACGTCAATTTCGTCCTCCCTAGGCTAATTCTTTTCCAATTAGGCTTTTTAACCAATCTTGTGCATCCAATAGGTGTTTTCTGTCATTGGATGAACATTTTAGGTCGTTTTCGTCCTCCCTAAACTTAATCTTGTCCAATTAGGGTTTCTAACCAATCTTGTGCATCCAACAGGTGTTTTGTGTCATTGGATGAACATTTAGGTCATTTTCGTCCTCCCTAAACTTAATCTTGTCCAATTAGGGTTTCTAACAAATCTTGTGGATCCAATAGGTGTTTTGTGTCATTGGATGAACATTTAGGTCATTTTCGTCCTCACTAAACTTAATCTTGTCCAATTAGGGTTTCTAACCAATATTGTGCATCCAATAGGTGTTTTTGTATCATTGGATGAACAATTAGGTCATTTTCGTCCTCCCTAGGCTAATTCTTGTCCAATTAGGGTTTTTAACCAATCTTGTGCATCCAATAGGGGTTTTGTGTCAATGGATGAAAATTTAGGTCATTTTCGTTCTCCCTAGGCTTATTCTTGTCTAATTAGGGTTTTTCACCAATCTTGTGCATCAAATAGGTGTTTTTGTGTCATTGGATGAACATTTTGATCATTTTCGTCCTCCCTAGGCTAATTCTTGTCCAATAAGGGTTTTCAAGCAATCTTGTGCATCCAATAGGTGTTTTGTGTCATTGGATGAACATTTAGGTCATTTTCGTCATCCCTAGGCTAATTCTTGTCCAATTAGAGTTTCTAACCAATCTTGTACTTCCAATAGGTGTTTTTGTGTCATTGGATGAACATTTACGTCATTTTCGTCCCCCCTAGGCTAATTCTTGTCCAATTAGGGTTTTTAACCAATCTTGTGCATCCAATAGGTGTTTTGTGTCATTGGATTAACATTTTAGGTCATTTTCGTCCTCCCTAAACTTAATCTTGTCCAATTAAGGTTTCTAACAAATCTTGTGTATCCAATAGGTGTTTTGTGTCATTGGATGAACATTTAGGTCATTTTCGTCCTCCCTAAACTTAATCTTGTCCAATTAGGGTTTCTAACCAATATTGTGCATCCAATAGGTGTTTTTGTATCATTGGATGAACAATTAGGTCAGTTTCGTCCTCCCTAGGCTATTTCTTGTCCAATTAGGGTTTTTAACCAATCTTGTGCATCCAATAGGTGTTTTTGTGTCATTGGATGAATATTTATGTCATTTTCGTCCTCCCTACACTTAATCTTGTCCAATTAGGGTTTCTAACCAATTTTGTGCATCCAATAGGTGTTTTTGTATCATTGGATGAACAATTAGGTCATTTTCGTCCTCCCTAGGCTAATTCTTGTCCAATTAGGGTTTTTAACCAATCTTGTGCATCCAATAGGTGTTTTGTGTCAATGGATGAAAATTTAGGTCATTTTCGTTCTCCCTAGACTTATTCTTGTCCAATTAGGATTTTTCACCAATCTTGTGCATCCAATAGGTGCTTTTGTGTCATTGGATGAACATTTAGGTCATTTTCGTCCTCCCTAGGCTAATTCTTGTCCAATAAGGGTTTTTAAGCAATGTTGTGCATCCAATAGGTGTTTTGTGTCATTGGATGAACATTTAGGTCATTTTCGTCTTCCCTAGGCTAATTCTTGTCCAATTAGGGTTTCTAACCAATCTTGTACTTCCAATAGGTGTTTTTGTGTCATTGGATGAACATTTACGTCATTTTCGTCCTCCCTAGGCTAATTCTTTTCCAATTAGGGTTTTTAACCAATCTTGTGCATCCAATAGGTGTTTTTGTGTCATTGGATGAATATTTATGTCATTTTCGTCCTCCTTACACTTAATCTTGTCCAATTAGGGTTTTTAACCAATCTTTTGCATCCAATAGGTGTTTTGTGTAATTGGATGAACAATTAGGTCAATTTTGTCCTCCCTAAACTTTATCTTGTCCAATTAGGGTTTATAACCAATCTTGTGGATCCAATAGGTGTTTTGTGTCATTGGATGAACATTTAGGTCATTTTCGTCCTCCCTAAACTTAATCTTGTCCAATTAAGGTTTCTAACAAATCTTGTGTATCCAATAGGTGTTTTGTGTCATTGGATGAACATTTAGGTCATTTTCGTCCTCCCTAAACTTAATCTTGTCCAATTAGGGTTTCTAACCAATATTGTGCATCCAATAGGTGTTTTTGTATCATTGGATGAACAATTAGGTCATTTACGTCCTCCCTAGGCTAATTCTTGTCCAATTAGGGTTTTTAACCAATCTTGTGCATCCAATAGGTGTTTTGTGTCATTGGATGAACATTTTAGGTCGTTTTCGTCCTCCCTAAACTTAATCTTGTCCAATTAGGATTTCTAACCAATCTTGTGCATCCAACAGGTGTTTTGTGTCATTGGATGAACATTTAGGTCATTTTCGTCCTCCCTAAACTTAATCTTGTCCAATTAGGGTTTCTAAAAAATCTTGTGTATCCAATAGGTGTTTTGTGTCATTGGATGAATATTTATGTCATTTTCGTCCTCCTTACACTTAATCTTGTCCAATTAGGGTTTTTAACCAATCTTGTGCATCCAATAGGTGTTTTGTGTCATTGGATGAACATTTAGGTCATTTTCGTCCTCCTTACACTTAATCTTGTCCAATTAGGGTTTCTAACCAATTTTGTGCATCCAATAGGTGTTTTTGTATCAATTGATGAACATTTAGGTCGTTTTCGTCCTCCCTAGGCTAATTCTTGTCCAATTAGGGTTTTTAAGCAATCTTGTGCATCCAATAGGTGTTTTGTGTCATTCGATGAACATTTACGTCATTTTCGTCCTCCCTTGGCTAATTCTTTTCCAATTAGGGTTTTTAACCAATCTTGTGCATCCAATAGGTGTTTTTGTGTCATTGGATGAATATTTATGTCATTTTCGTCCTCCTTACACTTAATCTTGTCCAATTAGGGTTTTTACACAATCTTGTGCATCCAATAGGTGTTTTGTATCATTGGATGAACATTTAGGTCATTTTCGTCATCCCTAAACTTAATCTTGTCCAATTAGGGTTTCTAACCAATCATATGCATCCAATAGGTTTTTTTGTGTCATTGGATGAACAATTAGGTCATTTTCTTCCTCCCTAGGCTAATTCTTGTCCAATTAGGGTTTTTAACCAATCTTGTGCATCCAATAGGTGTTTTGTGTCATTGGATGAACATTTAGGTCATTTTCGTCGTCCCTAGGCTAATTCTTGTCCAATTAGGGTTTCTAACCAATCTTGTACTTCCAATAGGTGTTTTTGTGTCATTGGATGAACATTTACGTCATTTTCGTCCAACCTAGGCTAATTCTTGTCCAATTAGGGTTTTTACACAATCTTGTGCATCCAATAGGTGTTTTGTGTCATTGGATGAACATTTAGGTCATTTTCGTCCTCCCTAAACTTAATCTTGTCCAATTAGGGTTTCTAACCAATCATATGCATCCAATAGGTTTTTTTGTGTCATTGGATGAACAATTAGGTCATTTTCTTCCTCCCTAGGCTAATTCTTGTCCAATTAGGGTTTTTAAGCAATCTTGTGCATCCAATAGGTGTTTTGTGTCATTGGATGAACATTTAGGTCATTTTCGTCGTCCCTAGGCTAATTCTTGTCCAATTAGGGTTTCTAACCAATCTTGTACTTCCAATAGGTGTTTTTGTGTCATTGGATGAACATTAACGTCATTTTCGTCCAACCTAGGCTAATTCTTGTCCAATTAGGGTTTTTAACCAATCTTGTGCATCCGATAGGTGTTTTTGTGTCATTGGATGAACATTTTGATCATTTTCGTCCTCCCTAGGCTAATTCTTGTCCAATAAGGGTTTTTAAGCAATCTTGTGCATCCAATAGGTGTTTTGTGTCATTGGATGAACATTTAGGTCATTTTCGTCGTCCCTAGGCTAATTCTTGTCCAATTAGAGTTTCTAACCAATCTTGTACTTCCAATAGGTGTTTTTTTGTCATTGGATGAACATTTACGTCATTTTCGTCCTCCCTAGGCTAATTCTTTTCCAATTAGGGTTTTTAACCAATCTTGTGCATCCAATAGGTGTTTTTGTGTCATTGGATGAATATTTATGTCATTTTCGTCCTCCTTACACTTAATCTTGTCCAATTAGGGTTTCTAACCAATATTGTGCATCCAATAGGTGTTTTTGTATCATTGGATGAACAATTAGGTCATTTTCGTCCTCCCTAGGCTAATTCTTGTCCAATTAGGGTTTTTAACCAATCTTGTGCATCCAATAGGTGTTTTGTGTCAATGGATGAAAATTTAGGTCATTTTCGTTCTCCCTAGGCTTATTCTTGTCCAATTAGGGTTTTTAACCAATCTTGTGCATCCAATAGGTGTTTTTGTGTCATTGGATGAATATTTATGTCATTTTCGTCCTCCTTACACTTAATCTTGTCCAATTAGGGTTTTTAACCAATCTTGTTCATCCAATAGGTGTTTTGTGTCATTGGATGAATATTTAGGTCATATTCGTCCTCCCTAAACTTAATCTTGTCCAATAAGGGTTTCTAACCAATATTGTGCATCCAATAGGTGTTTTTGTATCATTGGATGAACAATTAGGTCATTTTCGTCCTCCCTAGGCTAATTCTTGTCCAATTAGGGTTTTTAACCAATCTTGTGCATCCAATAGGTGTTTTGTGTCAATGGATGAAAATTTAGGTCATTTTCGTTCTCCCTAGGCTTATTCTTGTCCAATTAGGGTTTTTAACCAATCTTGTGCATCCAATAGGTGTTTTTGTGTCATTGGATGAATATTTATGTCATTTTCGTCCTCCTTACACTTAATCTTGTCCAATTAGGGTTTTTAACCAATCTTGTGCATCCAATAGGTGTTTTGTGTTATTGGATGAACATTTAGGTCATTTTCGTCCTCCATAGGCTAATTCTTGTCCAATTAGGGTTTCTAACCAATTTTGTGCATCCAATAGGTGTTTTTGTATCATTGGATGAACAATTACGTCATTTTCGTCCTCCCTAGGCTAATTCTTGTCCAATTAGGGTTTTTAACCAATCTTGTGCATCCAATAGGTGTTTTGTGTCAATGGATGAAAATTTAGGTCATTTTCGTTCTCCCTAGGCTTATTCTTGTCCAATTAGGGTTTTTAACCAATCTTGTGCATCCAATAGGTGTTTTGTGTCAATGGATGAAAATTTAGGTCATTTTCGTTCTCCCTAGGCTTATTCTTGTCCAATTAGGGTTTTTCACCAATCTTGTGCATCAAATAGGTGTTTTTGTGTCATTGGATGAACATTTTGGTCATTTTCGTCCTCCCTAGGCTAATTCTTGTCCAATAAGGGTTTTTAAGCAATCTTGTGCATCCAATAGGTGTTTTGTGTCATTGGATGAACATTTAGGTCATTTTCGTCATCCCTAGGCTAATTCTTGTCCAATTAGAGTTTCTAACCAATCTTGTACTTCCAATAGGTGTTTTTTTGTCATTGGATGAACATTTACGTCATTTTCGTCCTCCCTAGGCTAATTCTTTTCCAATTAGGGTTTTTACACAATCTTGTGCATCCAATAGGTGTTTTTGTGTAATTGGATGAACATTTAGGTCATTTTCGTCCTCCCTAAACTTAATCTTGTCCAATTAGGGTTTCTAACAAATCTTGTGGATCCAATAGGTGTTTTGTGTCATTGGATGAACATTTAGGTCATTTTCGTCCTCCCTAAACTTAATCTTTTCCAATTAGGGTTTTTAACCAATCTTGTGCATCCAATAGGTGTTTTTGTGTCATTGGATGAATATTTATGTCATTTTCGTCCTCCTTACACTTAATCTTGTCCAATTAGGGTTTTTACACAATCTTGTGCATCCAATAGGTGTTTTGTGTCATTGGATGAACATTTAGGTCATTTTCGTCCTCCCTAAACTTAATCTTGTCCAATTAGGGTTTCTAACCAATCATATGCATCCAATAGGTTTTTTTGTGTCATTGGATGAACAATTAGGTCATTTTCTTCCTCCCTAGGCTAATTCTTGTCCAATTAGGGTTTTTAAGCAATCTTGTGCATCCAATAGGTGTTTTGTGTCATTGGATGAACATTTAGGTCGTTTTCGTCCTCCCTAGGCTAATTCTTGTCCAATTAGGGTTTTTAACCAATCTTGTGCATCCAATAGGTGTTTTTGTGTCATTGGATGAATATTTATGTCATTTTCGTCCTCCTTACACTTAATCTTGTCCAATTAGGGTTTTTACACAATCTTGTGCATCCAATAGGTGTTTTGTGTCATTGGATGAACATTTAGGTCATTTTCGTCCTCCCTAAACTTAATCTTGTCCAATTAGGGTTTCTAACAAATCTTGTGGATCCAATAGGTGTTTTGTGTCATTGGATGAACAATTAGGTCATTTTCTTCCTCCCTAGGCTAATTCTTGTCCAATTAGGGTTTTTAAGCAATCTTGTGCATCCAATAGGTGTTTTGTGTCATTCGATGAACATTTACGTTAGTTTCGTCCTCCCTAGGCTAATTCTTTTCCAATTAGGGTTTTTAACCAATCTTGTGCATCCAATAGGTGTTTTTGTGTCATTGGATGAATATTTATGTCATTTTCGTCCTCCTTACACTTAATCTTGTCCAATTAGGGTTTTTACACAATCTTGTGCATCCAATAGGTGTTTTGTGTCATTGGATGAACATTTAGGTCGTTTTCGTCCTCCCTAAACTTAATCTTGTCCAATTAGGGTTTCTAACCAATCATATGCATCCAATAGGTTTTTTTGTGTCATTGGATGAACAATTAGGTCATTTTCTTCCTCCCTAGGCTAATTCTTGTCCAATTAGGGTTTTTAAGCAATCTTGTGCATCCAATAGGTGTTTTGTGTCATTGGATGAACATTTAGGTCATTTTCGTCCTCCCTAGGCTAATTCTTGTCCAATTAGGGTTTTTAACCAATCTTGTGCATCCAATAGGTGTTTTTGTGTCATTGGATGAACATTTACGTCATTTTCGTCCAACCTAGGCTAATTCTTGTCCAATTAGGGTTTTTAACCAATCTTGTGCATCCAATAGGTGTTTTTGTGTCATTGGATGAACATTTTGATCATTTTCGTCCTCCCTAGGCTAATTCTTGTCCAATAAGGGTTTTTAAGCAATCTTGTGCATCCAATAGGTGTTTTGTGTCATTGGATGAACATTTAGGTCATTTTCGTCATCCCTAGGCTAATTCTTGTCCAATTAGAGTTTCTAACCAATCTTGTACTTCCAATAGGTGTTTTTTTGTCATTGGATGAACATTTATGTCATTTTCGTCCTCCCTAGGCTAATTCTTTTCCAATTAGGGTTTTAACACAATCTTGTGCATCCAATAGGTGTTTTTATGTAATTGGATGAACATTTAGGTCATTTTCGTCCTCCCTAAACTTAATCTTGTCCAATTAGGGTTTCTAACAAATCTTGTGGATCCAATAGGTGTTTTGTGTCATTGGATGAACATTTAGGTCATTTTCGTCCTCCCTAAACCTAATCTTGTCCAATTAGGGTTTCTAACCAATATTGTGCATCCAATAGGTGTTTTTGTATCATTGGATGAACAATTAGGGCATTTTCGTCCTCCCTAGGCTAATTCTTCTCCAATTAGGGTTTTTAACCAATCTTGTGCATCCAATAGGTGTTTTGTGTCAATGGATGAAAATTTAGGTCATTTTCGTTCTCCCTAGGCTAATTCTTGTCCAATTAGGGTTTTTCACCAATCTTGTGCATCAAATAGGTGTTTTGTGTCATTGGATGAATATTTAGGTCATTTTCGTCCTCCCTAAACTTAATCTTGTCCAATTAGGGTTTCTAACCAATTTTGTGCATCCAATAGGTGTTTTTGTATCATTGGATGAACATTTAGGTCGTTTTCGTCCTCCCTAGGCTAATTCTTGTCCAATTAGGGTTTTTAAGCAATCTTGTGCATCCAATAGGTGTTTTGTGTCATTCGATGAACATTTACGTCATTTTCGTCCTCCCTTGGCTAATTCTTTTCCAATTAGGGTTTTTAACCAATCTTGTGCATCCAATAGGTGTTTTTGTGTCATTGGATGAATATTTATTTCATTTTCGTCCTCCTTACACTTAATCTTGTCCAATTAGGGTTTTTACACAAACTTGTGCATCCAATAGGTGTTTTGTGTCATTGGATGAACATTTAGGTCATTTTCGTCCTCCATAAACTTAATCTTGTCAAATTAGGGTTTCTAACCAATCATATGCATCCAATAGGTTTTTTTGTGTCATTGGATGAACAATTAGGTCATTTTCTTCCTCCCTAGGCTAATTCTTGTCCAATTAGGGTTTTTAAGCAATCTTGTGCATCCAATAGGTGTTTTGTGTCATTGGATGAACATTTAGGTCGTTTTCGTCCTCCCTAGGCTAATTCTTGTCCAATTAGGGTTTTTAAGCAATCTTGTGCATCCAATAGGTGTTTTGTGTCATTCGATGAACATTTACGTCATTTTCGTCCTCCCTTGGCTAATTCTTTTCCAATTAGGGTTTTTAACCAATCTTGTGCATCCAATAGGTGTTTTTGTGTCATTGGATGAACATTTTGATCATTTTCGTCCTCCTTACACTTAATCTTGTCCAATTAGGGTTTTTACACAAACTTGTGCATCCAATAGGTGTTTTGTGTCATTGGATGAACATTTAGGTCATTTTCGTCATCCCTAGGCTAATTCTTGTCCAATTAGAGTTTCTAACCAATCTTGTACTTCCAATAGGTGTTTTTTTGTCATTGGATGAACATTTACGTCATTTTCGTCCTCCCTAGGCTAATTCTTTTCCAATTAGGGTTTTTACACAATCTTGTGCATCCAATAGGTGTTTTTGTGTAATTGGATGAACATTTAGGTCATTTTCGTCCTCCCTAAACTTAATCTTTTCCAATTAGGGTTTTTAACCAATCTTGTGCATCCAATAGGTGTTTTTGTGTCATTGGATGAATATTTATGTCATTTTCGTCCTCCTTACACTTAATCTTGTCCAATTAGGGTTTTTACACAATCTTGTGCATCCAATAGGTGTTTTGTGTCATTGGATGAACATTTAGGTCATTTTCGTCCTCCCTAAACTTAATCTTGTCCAATTAGGGTTTCTAACAAATCTTGTGGATCCAATAGGTGTTTTGTGTCATTGGATGAACATTTAGGTCATTTTCGTCCTCCCTAAACTTAATCTTGTCCAATTAGGGTTTCTAACCAATATTGTGCATCCAATAGGTGTTTTTGTATCATTGGATGAACAATTAGATCATTTTCGTTCTCCCTAGGCTAATTCTTCTCCAGTTAGGGTTTTTAACCAATCTTGTGCATCCAATAGGTGTTTTGTGTCAATGGATGAAAATTTAGGTCATTTTCGTTCTCCCTAGGCTTATTCTTGTCCAATTAGGGTTTTTCACCAATCTTGTGCATCAAATAGGTGTTTTGTGTCATTGGATGAATATTTAGGTCATTTTCGTCCTCCCTAAACTTAATCTTGTCCAATTAGGGTTTCTAACCAATTTTGTGCATCCAATAGGTGTTTTTGTATCATTGGATGAACATTTAGGTCATTTTCGTCCTCCATAAACTTAATCTTGTCCAATTAGGGTTTCTAACCAATCATATGCATCCAATAGGTTTTTTTGTGTCATTGGATGAACAATTAGGTCATTTTCTTCCTCCCTAGGCTAATTCATGTCCAATTAGGGTTTTTAAGCAATCTTGTGCATCCAATAGGTGTTTTGTGTCATTGGATGAACATTTAGGTCGTTTTCGTCCTCCCTAGGCTAATTCTTGTCGAATTAGGGTTTTTAAGCAATCTTGTGCATCCAATAGGTGTTTTGTGTCATTCGATGAACATTTACGTCATTTTCGTCCTCCCTTGGCTAATTCTTTTCCAATTAGGGTTTTTAACCAATCTTGTGCATCCAATAGGTGTTTTTGTGTCATTGGATGAATATTTATGTCATTTTCGTCCTCCTTACACTTAATCTTGTCCAATTAGGGTTTTTACACAATCTTGTGCATCCAATAGGTGTTTTGTGTCATTGGATGAACATTTAGGTCATTTTCGTCCTCCCTACACTTAATCTTGTCCAATTAGGGTTTCTAACAAATCTTGTGGATCCAATAGGTGTTTTGTGTCATTGGATGAACATTTAGGTCATTTTCGTCCTCCCTAAACTTAATCTTGTCCAATTAGGGTTTCTAACCAATATTGTGCATCCAATAGGTGTTTTTGTATCATTGGATGAACAATTAGATCATTTTCGTCCTCCCTAGGCTAATTCTTCTGCAGTTAGGGTTTTTAACCAATCTTGTGCATCCAATAGGTGTTTTGTGTCAATGGATGAAAATTTAGGTCATTTTCGTTCTCCCTAGGCTTATTCTTGTCCAATTAGGGTTTTTCACCAATCTTGTGCATCAAATAGGTGTTTTGTGTCATTGGATGAATATTTAGGTCATTTTCGTCCTCCCTAAACTTAATCTTGTCCAATTAGGGTTTCTAACAAATCTTGTGGATCCAATAGGTGTTTTGTGTCATTGGATGAACATTTAGGTCATTTTCGTCCTCCCTAAACTTAATCTTGTCCAATTAGGGTTTCTAACCAATATTGTGCATCCAATAGGTGTTTTTGTATCATTGGATGAACAATTAGATCATTTTAGTCCTCCCTAGGCTAATTCTTCTCCAGTTAGGGTTTTTAACCAATCTTGTGCATCCAATAGGTGTTTTGTGTCAATGGATGAAAATTTAGGTCATTTTCGTTCTCCCTAGGCTTATTCTTGTCCAATTAGGGTTTTTCACCAATCTTGTGCATCAAATAGGTGTTTTGTGTCATTGGATGAATATTTAGGTCATTTTCGTCCTCCCTAAACTTAATCTTGTCCAATTAGGGTTTCTAACCAATTTTGTGCATCCAATAGGTGTTTTTGTATCATTGGATGAACATTTAGGTCATTTTCGTCCTCCATAAACTTAATCTTGTCCAATTAGGGTTTCTAACCAATATTGTGCATCCAATAGGTGTTTTTGTATCATTGGATGAACAATTAGATCATTTTCGTCCTCCCTAGGCTAATTCTTCTCCAGTTAGGGTTTTTAACCAATCTTGTGCATCCAATAGGTGTTTTGTGTCAATGGATGAAAATTTAGGTCATTTTCGTTCTCCCTAGGCTTATTCTTGTCCAATTAGGGTTTTTCACCAATCTTGTGCATCCAATAGGTGTTTTGTGTCAATGGATGAAAATTTAGGTCATTTTCGTTCTCCCTAGGCTTATTCTTGTCCAATTAGGGTTTTTCACCAATCTTGGGCATCCAATAGGTGTTTTTGTATCATTGGATGAACATTTAGGTCGTTTTCGTCCTCCCTAGGCTAATTCTTGTCCAATTAGGGTTTTTAAGCAATCTTGTGCATCCAATAGGTGTTTTGTGTCATTGGATGAACATTTAGGTCATTTTCGTCCTCCCTAGGCTAATTCTTTTCCAATTAGGGTTTTTAACCAATCTTGTGCATCCAATAGGTGTTTTTGTGTCATTGGATGAATATTTATGTCATTTTCGTCCTCCTTACAGTAATCTTGTCCAATTAGGGTTTTTACACAATCTTGTGCATCCAATAGGTGTTTTGTGTCATTGGATGAACATTTAGGTCATTTTCGTCCTCCCTAAAATTAATCTTGTCCAATTAGGGTTTCTAACAAATCTTGTGGATCCAATAGGTGTTTTGTGTCATTGGATGAACATTTAGGTCATTTTCGTCCTCGCTAAACTTAATCTTGTCCAATTAGGGTTTCTAACCAATATTGTGCATCCAATAGGTGTTTTTGTATCATTGGATGAACAATTAGGTCATTTTCGTCCTCCCTAGGCTAATTGTTGTCCAATTAGGGTTTTTAACCAATCTTGTGCATCCAATAGGGGTTTTGTGTCAATGGATGAAAATTTAGGTCATTTTCGTTCTCCCTAGGCTTATTCTTGTCCAATTAGGGTTTTTCACCAATCTTGTGCATCAAATAGGTGTTTTTGTGTCATTGGATGAACATTTTGATCATTTTCGTCCTCCCTAGGCTAATTCTTGTCCAATAAGGGTTTTCAAGCAATCTTGTGCATCCAATAGGTGTTTTGTGTCATTGGATGAACATTTAGGTCATTTTCGTCATCCCTAGGCTAATTCTTGTCCAATTAGAGTTTCTAACCAATCTTGTACTTCCAATAGGTGTTTTTGTGTCATTGGATGAACATTTACGTCATTTTCGTCCTCCCTTGGCTAATTCTTGTCCAATTAGGGTTTTTAACCAATCTTGTGCATCCAATAGGTGTTTTGTGTCATTGGATTAACATTTTAGGTCATTTTCGTCCTCCCTAAACTTAATCTTGTCCAATTAGGGTTTCTAACAAATCTTGTGTATCCAATAGGTGTTTTGTGTCATTGGATGAACATTTAGGTCATTTTCGTCCTCCCTAAACTTAATCTTGTCCAATTAGGGTTTCTAACCAATATTGTGCATCCAATAGGTGTTTTTGTATCATTGGATGAACAATTAGGTCATTTACGTCCTCCCTAGGCTAATTCTTGTCCAATTAGGGTTTCTAACCAATCTTGTACTTCCAATAGGTGTTTTTGTGTCATTGGATGAACATTTACGTCATTTTCGTCCTCCCTAGGCTAATTCTTGTCCAATTAGGGTTTTTAACCAATCTTGTGCATCCAATAGGTGTTTTGTGTCATTGGATTAACATTTTAGGTCATTTTCGTCCTCCCTAAACTTAATCTTGTCCAATTAGGGTTTCTAACAAATCTTGTGTATCCAATAGGTGTTTTGTGTCATTGGATGAACATTTAGATCATTTTCGTCCTCCCTAAACTTAATCTTGTCCAATTAGGGTTTGTAACCAATATTGTGCATCCAATAGGTTTTTTTGTATCATTGGATGAACAATTAGGTCATTTACGTCCTCCCTAGGCTAATTCTTGTCCAATTAGGGTTTTTAACCAATCTTGTGCATCCAATAGGTGTTTTGTGTCATTGGATGAACATTTTAGGTCGTTTTCGTCCTCCCTAAACTTAATCTTGTCCAATTAGGGTTTCTAACCAATCTTGTGCATCCAACAGGTGTTTTGTGTCATTGGATGAACATTTAGGTCATTTTCGTCCTCCCTAAACTTAATCTTGTCCAATTAGGGTTTCTAACAAATCTTGTGGATCCAATAGGTGTTTTGTGTCATTGGATGAACATTTAGGTCATTTTCGTTCTCCCTAGGCTTATTCTTGTCCAATTAGAGTTTTTCACCAATCTTGTGCATCCAATAGGTGTTTTTGTGTCATTGGATGAATATTTATGTCATTTTTGTCCTCCTTACACTTAATCTTGTCCAATTAGGGTTTTTACACAATCTTGTGCATCCAATAGGTGTTTTGTGTCATTGGATGAACATTTAGGTCATTTTCGTCCTCCCTAAACTTAATCTTGTCCAATTAGGGTTTCTAACAAATCTTGTGGATCCAATAGGTGTTTTGTGTCATTGGATGAACATTTAGGTCATTTTCGTCCTCCCTAAACTTAATCTTGTCCAATTAGGGTTTCTAACTAATATTGTGCATCCAATAGGTGTTTTTGTATCATTAGATGAACAATTAGGTCATTTTCGTCCTCCCTAGGCTAATTCTTCTCCAATTAGGGTTTTTAACCAATCTTGTGCATCCAATAGGTGTTTTGTGTCAATGGATGAAAATTTAGGTCATTTTCATTCTCCCTAGGCTTATTCTTGTCCAATTAGGGTTTTTCACCAATCTTGTGCATCAAATAGGTGTTTTTGTGTCATTGGATGAACATTTAGGTCATTTTCGTCATCCCTAGGCTAATTCTTGTCCAATTAGAGTTTCTAACCAATCTTGTACTTCCAATAGGTGTTTTTGTGTCATTGGATGAACATTTACGTCATTTTCGTCCTCCCTAGGCTAATTCTTGTCCAATTAGGGTTTTTCACCAATCTTGTGCATCCAATAGGTGTTTTGTGTCATTGGATTAACATTTTAGGTCATTTTCGTCCTCCCTAAACTTAATCTTGTCCAATTAGGGTTTCTAACAAATCTTGTGTATCCAATAGGTGTTTTGTGTCATTGGATGAACATTTAGGTCATTTTCGTCCTCCCTAAACTTAATCTTGTCCAATTAGGGTTTCTAACCAATCATGTGCATCCAATAGGTTTTTTTGTGTCATTGGATGAACAATTAGGTCATTTTCATCCTCCCTAGGCTAATTCTTGTCCAATTAGGGTTTTTAAGCAATCTTGTGCATCCAATAGGTGTTTTGTGTCATTGGATGAACATTTAGGTCATTTTCGTCCTCCCTAGGCTAATTCTTGTCCAATTAGGGTTTTTAAGCAATCTTGTGCATCCAATAGGTGTTTTGTGTCATTCGATGAACATTTACGTCATTTTCGTCCTCCCTAGGCTAATTCTTTTCCAATTAGGGTTTTTAACCAATCTTGTGCATCCAATAGGTGTTTTTGTGTCATTGGATGAATATTTATGTCATTTTCGTCTTCCTTACACTTAATCTTGTCCAATTAGGGTTTTTACACAATCTTGTGCATCCAATAGGTGTTTTGTGTCATTGGATGAACATTTAGGTCATTTTCGTCCTCCCTAAACTTAATCTTGTCCAATTAGGGTTTATAACAAATCTTGTGGATCCAATAGGTGTTTTGTGTCATTGGATGAACATTTAGGTCATTTTCGTCCTCCCTAAACTTAATCTTGTCCAATTAGGGTTTCTAACCAATATTGTGCATCCAATAGGTGTTTTTGTATCATTGGATGAACAATTAGGTCATTTTCGTCCTCCCTAGGCTAATTCTTCTCCAATTAGGGTTTTTAACCAATCTTGTGCATCCAATAGGTGTTTTGTGTCAATGGATGAAAATTTAGGTCATTTTCGTTCTCCCTAGGCTTATTCTTGTCCAATTAGGGTTTTTCACCAATCTTGTGCATCCAATAGGTGTTTTTGTATCATTGGATGAACAATTAGGTCATTTACGTCCTCCCTAGGCTAATTCTTGTCCAATTAGGGTTTTTAACCAATCTTGTGCATCCAATAGGTGTTTTGTGTCATTGGATGAACATTTAGGTCATTTTCGTCCTCCCTAGGCTAATTCTTGTCCAATTAGGGTTTCTAACGAATTTTGTGCATCCAATAGGTGTTTTTGTATCATTGGATGAACAATTAGGTCATTTTCGTCCTCCCTAGGCTATTTCTTGTCTAATAAGGGTTTCTAACCAATATTGTGCATCCAATAGATGTTTTGTGTCATTGGATGAATATTTAGGTCATTTTCGTCCTCCCTAAACTTAATCTTGTCCAATAAGGGTTTCTAACCAATATTGTGCATCCAATAGGTGTTTTTGTATCATTGGATGAACAATTAGGTCATTTTCGTCCTCCCTAGGCTAATTCTTGTCCAATTAGGGTTTTTAACCAATCTTGTGCATCCAATAGGTGTTTTGTGTCAATGGATGAAAATTTAGGTCATTTTCGTTCTCCCTAGGCTTATTCTTGTCCAATTAGGGTTTTTAACCAATCTTGTGCATCCAATAGGTGTTTTGTGCCAATGGATGAACAATTAGGTCATTTTCGTCCTCCCAAGGTTAATTCTTGTCCAATTAGGGTTTTTAACCAATCTTGTGCATCCAATAGGTGTTTTTGTGTCATTGGATGAATATTTATGTCATTTTCGTCCTCCTTACACTTAATCTTGTCCAATTAGGGTTTTTAACCAATCTTTTGCATCCAATAGGTGTTTTGTGTCATTGGATGAACATTTAGGTCAATTTCGTCCTCCCTAAACTTAATCTTGTCCAATTAGGGTTTCTAACCAATCATGTGCAGCCAATAGGTTTTTTTGTGTCATTGGATGAACAATTATGTCATTTTCGTCCTCCCTAGGCTAATTCTTGTCCAATTAGGGTTTTTAAGCAATCTTGTGCATCCAATAGGTGTTTTGTGTCATTGGATGAACATTTAGGTCATTTTCGTCCTCCGTAGGCTAATTCTTGTCCAATTAGGGTTTCTAACCAATCTTGTACTTCCAATAGGTGTTTTTGTATCATTGGATGAACATTTACGTCATTTTCTTCCAACCTAGGCTAATTCTTGTCCAATTAGGGTTTTTAAACAATCTTGTGCATCCAATAGGTGTTTTTATGTCATTGGATGAATATTTATGTCATTTTCGTACTCCCTACACTTAATCTTGTCCAATTAGGGTTTTTAACCAATCTTGTGGATCCAATAGGTGGTTTTGTGTCATTGGATGAATATTTATGTCATTTTCGTCCTCCCTACACTTAATCTTTTCCAATTAGGGTTTCTAACCAATTTTGTGCATCCAATAGGTGTTTTTATATCATTGGATGAACAATTAGGTCATTTATGTCCTCCCTAGGCTAATTCTTGTCCAATTAGGGTTTTTAACCAATCTTGTGCATCCAATAGGTGTTTTGTGTCATTGGATGAACATTTTACGTCATTTTCGTCCTCCCTAAACTTAATCTTGTCCAATTAGGGTTTCTAATCAATATTGTGTATCCAATAGGTGTTTTTGTATCATTGGATGAATAATTAGGTCATTTTCGTCCTCCCTAGGCTAATTCTTGTCCAATTAGGGTTTTTAACCAATCTTGTGCATCCAATAGATGTTTTGTGTCAATGGATGAAAATTTAGGTCATTTTCATTCTCCCTAGGCTTATTCTTGTCCAATTAGGGTTTTTAACCAATCTTGTGCATCCAATAGGTGCTTTTGTGTCATTGGATGAATATTTATGTCATTTTCGTCCTCCCTAGGCTAATTCTTGTCCAATTAGGGTTTTTAACCAATCTTGTGCATTGAATAGGTGTTTTTGTGTCATTGGATGAATATTTATGTCATTTTCGTCCTCCTTACACTTAATCTGGTCCAATTAGGGTTTTTAACCAATCTTGTGCATCCAATAGGTGTTTTGTGTCATTGGATGAACATTTAGGTCATTTTCGTCTTCCCTAGACTAATTCTTGTCCAATTAAGGTTTCTAACCAATCTTGTACTTCGAACAGGTGTTTTGTGTCATTGGATGAACATTTAGGTCATTTTCGTCCTCCCTAAACTTAATCTTGTCCAATTAGGGTTTTTAACCAATCTTGTGCATCCAATAGGTGTTTTTGTGTCATTGGATGAATATTTATGTCATTTTCGTCCTCCTTACACTTAATCTTGTCCAATTAGGGTTTTTAACCAATCTTGTGCATCCAATAGGTGTTTTGTGTCATTGGATGAACAATTAGGTCAATTTTGTCCTCCCTAAACTTTATCTTGTCCAATTAGGGTTTATAACCAATCTTGTGCATCCAATAGGTGTTTTGTGTCATTGGATGAACATTTAGGTCATTTTCGTCCTCCCTAAACTTAATCTTGTCCAATTAGGGTTTCTAACCAATTTTGTGCATCCAATAGGTGTTTTGTGTCATTCGATGAACATTTACGTTAGTTTCGTCCTCCCTAGGCTAATTCTTTTCCAATTAGGGTTTTTAACCAATCTTGTGCATCCAATAGGTGTTTTTGTGTCATTGGGTGAATATTTATGTCATTTTCGTCCTCCTTACACTTAATCTTGTCCAATTAGGGTTTTTACACAATCTTGTGCATCCAATAGGTGTTTTGTGTCATTGGATGAACATTTAGGTCATTTTCGTCCTCCCTAAACTTAATCTTGTCCAATTAGGGTTTCTAACAAATCTTGTGGATCCAATAGGTGTTTTGTGTCATTGGATGAACATTTAGGTCATTTTCGTCCTCCCTAAACTTAATCTTGTCCAATTAGGGTTTCTAACCAATATTGTGCATCCAATAGGTGTTTTTGTATCATTGGATGAACAATTAGGTCATTTTCGTCCTCCCTAGGCTAATTCTTCTCCAGTTAGGGTTTTTAACCAATCTTGTGCATCCAATAGGTGTTTTGTGTCAATGGATGAAAATTTAGGTCATTTTCGTTCTCCCTAGGCTTATTCTTGTCCAATTAGGGTTTTTCACCAATCTTGTGCATCAAATAGGTGTTTTGTGTCATTGGATGAATATTTAGGTCATTTTCGTCCTCCCTAAACTTAATCTTGTCCAATTAGGGTTTCTAACCAATTTTGTGCATCCAATAGGTGTTTTTGTATCATTGGATGAACATTTAGGTCATTTTCGTCCTCCATAAACTTAATCTTGTCCAATTAGGGTTTCTAACCAATCATATGCATCCAATAGGTTTTTTTGTGTCATTCGATGAACAATTAGGTCATTTTCTTCCTCCCTAGGCTAATTCTTGTCCAATTAGGGTTTTTAAGCAATCTTGTGCATCCAATAGGTGTTTTGTGTCATTGGATGAACATTTAGGTCGTTTTCGTCCTCCCTAGGCTAATTCTTGTCCAATTAGGGTTTTTAAGCAATCTTGTGCATCCAATAGGTGTTTTGTGTCATTCGATGAACATTTACGTTAGTTTCGTCCTCCCTAGGCTAATTCTTTTCCAATTAGGGTTTTTAACCAATCTTGTGCATCCAATAGGTGTTTTTGTGTCATTGGATGAATATTTATGTCATTTTCGTCCTCCTTACACTTAATCTTGTCCAATTAGGGTTTTTACACAATCTTGTGCATCCAATAGGTGTTTTGTGTCATTAGATGAACATTTAGGTCATTTTCGTCCTCCCTAAACTTAATCTTGTCCAATTAGGATTTCTAACAAATCTTGTGGATCCAATAGGTGTTTTGTGTCATTGGATGAACATTTAGGTCATTTTCGTCCTCCCTAAACTTAATCTTGTCCAATTAGGGTTTCTAACCAATATTGTGCATCCAATAGGTGTTTTTGTATCATTGGATGAACAATTAGATCATTTTCGTCCTCCCTAGGCTAATTCTTCTCCAGTTAGGGTTTTTAACCAATCTTGTGCATCCAATAGGTGTTTTGTGTCAATGGATGAAAATTTAGGTCATTTTCGTTCTCCCTAGGCTTATTCTTGTCCAATTAGGGTTTTTCACCAATCTTGTGCATCAAATAGGTGTTTTGTGTCATTGGATGAATATTTAGGTCATTTTTGTCCTCCCTAAACTTAATCTTGTCCAATTAGGGTTTCTAACCAATTTTGTGCATCCAATAGGTGTTTTTGTATCATTGGATGAACATTTAGGTCGTTTTCGTCCTCCCTAGGCTAATTCTTGTCCAATTAGGGTTTTTAAGCAATCTTGTGCATCCAATAGGTGTTTTGTGTCATTCGATGAACATTTAAGTAATTTTCGTCCTCCCTAGGCTAATTCTTTTCCAATTAGGGTTTTTAACCAATCTTGTGCATCCAATAGGTGTTTTTGTGTCATTGGATGAATATTTATGTCATTTTCGTCCTCCTTACAGTAATCTTGTCCAATTAGGGTTTTTACACAATCTTGTGCATCCAATAGGTGTTTTGTGTCATTGGATGAACATTTAGGTCATTTTCGTCCTCCCTAAAATTAATCTTGTCCAATTAGGGTTTCTAACAAATCTTGTGGATCCAATAGGTGTTTTGTGTCATTGGATGAACATTTAGGTCATTTTCGTCCTCGCTAAACTTAATCTTGTCCAATTAGGGTTTCTAACCAATATTGTGCATCCAATAGGTGTTTTTGTATCATTGGATGAACAATTAGGTCATTTTCGTCCTCCCTAGGCTAATTCTTCTCCAATTAGGGTTTTTAACCAATCTTGTGCATCCAATAGGTGTTTTGTGTCAATGGATGAAAATTTAGGTCATTTTCGTTCTCCCTAGGCTTATTCTTGTCCAATTAGGGTTTTTCACCAATCTTGTTCATCAAATAAGAGTTTTGTGTCATTGGATGAATATTTAGGTCATTTTCGTCCTCCCTAAACTTAATCTTGTCCAATTAGGGTTTCTAACCAATTTTGTGCATCCAATAGGTGTTTTTGTATCATTGGATGAACATTTAGGTCGTTTTCGTCCTCCCTAGGCTAATTCTTGTCCAATTAGGGTTTTTAAGCAATCTTGTGCATCCAATAGGTGTTTTGTGTCATTCGATGAACATTTACGTCATTTTCGTCCTCCCTAGGCTAATTCTTTTCCAATTAGGGTTTTTAACCAATCTTGTGCATCCAATAGGTGTTTTTGTGTCATTGGATGAATATTTATGTCATTTTTGTCCTCCTTACACTTAATCTTGTCCAATTAGGGTTTTTACACAATCTTGTGCATCCAATAGGTGTTTTGTGTCATTGGATGAACATTTAGGTCATTTTCGTCCTCCCTAAACTTAATCTTGTCCAATTAGGGTTTCTAACAAATCTTGTGGATCCAATAGGTGTTTTGTGTCATTGGATGAACATTTAGGTCATTTTCGTCCTCCCTAAACTTAATCTTGTCCAATTAGGGTTTCTAACTAATATTGTGCATCCAATAGGTGTTTTTGTATCATTAGATGAACAATTAGGTCATTTTCGTCCTCCCTAGGCTAATTCTTCTCCAATTAGGGTTTTTAACCAATCTTGTGCATCCAATAGGTGTTTTGTGTCAATGGATGAAAATTTAGGTCATTTTCATTCTCCCTAGGCTTATTCTTGTCCAATTAGGGTTTTTCACCAATCTTGTGCATCAAATAGGTGTTTTTGTGTCATTGGATGAACATTTAGGTCATTTTCGTCATCCCTAGGCTAATTCTTGTCCAATTAGAGTTTCTAACCAATCTTGTACTTCCAATAGGTGTTTTTGTGTCATTGGATGAACATTTACGTCATTTTCGTCCTCCCTTGGCTAATTCTTGTCCAATTAGGGTTTTTAACCAATCTTGTGCATCCAATAGGTGTTTTGTGTCATTGGATTAACATTTTAGGTCATTTTCGTCCTCCCTAAACTTAATCTTGTCCAATTAGGGTTTCTAACAAATCTTGTGTATCCAATAGGTGTTTTGTGTCATTGGATGAACATTTAGGTCATTTTCGTCCTCCCTAAACTTAATCTTGTCCAATTAGGGTTTCTAACCAATATTGTGCATCCAATAGGTGTTTTTGTATCATTGGATGAACAATTAGGTTATTTGCGTCCTCCCTAGGCTAATTCTTGTCCAATTAGGGTTTTTAACCAATCTTGTGCATCCAATAGGTGTTTTGTGTCATTGGATGAACATTTTAGGTCGTTTTCGTCCTCCCTAAACTTAATCTTGTCCAATTAGGGTTTCTAACCAATCTTGTGCATCCAACAGGTGTTTTGTGTCATTGGATGAACATTTAGGTCATTTTCGTCCTCCCTAAACTTAATCTTGTCCAATTAGGGTTTCTAACAAATCTTGTGGATCCAATAGGTGTTTTGTGTCATTGGATGAACATTTAGGTCATTTTCGTCCTCCCTAAACTTAATCTTGTCCAATTAGGGTTTCTAACCAATATTGTGCATCCAATAGGTGTTTTTGTATCATTGGATGAACATTTAGGTCATTTTCGTCCTCCCTAGGCTAATTCTTCTCCAATTAGGGTTTTTAACCAATCTTGTGCATCCAATAGGTGTTTTGTGTCAATGGATGAAAATTTAGGTCATTTTCGTTCTCCCTAGGCTTATTCTTGTCCAATTAGGGTTTTTCACCAATCTTGTGCATCAAATAGGTGTTTTGTGTCATTGGATGAATATTTAGGTCATTTTCGTCCTCCCTAAACTTAATCTTTTCCAATTAGGGTTTCTAACCAATTTTGTGCATCCAATAGGTGTTTTTGTATCATTGGATGAACATTTAGGTCGTTTTCGTCCTCCCTAGGCTAATTCTTGTCCAATTAGGGTTTTTAAGCAATCTTGTGCATCCAATAGGTGTTTTGTGTCATTCGATGAACATTTACGTTAGTTTCGTCCTCCCTAGGCTAATTCTTTTCCAATTAGGGTTTTTAACCAATCTTGTGCATCCAATAGGTGTTTTTGTGTCATTGGATGAATATTTATGTCATTTTCGTCCTCCTTACACTTAATCTTGTCCAATTAAGGTTTTTACACAATCTTGTGCATCCAATAGGTGTTTTGTGTCATTGGATGAACATTTAGGTCATTTTCGTCCTCCCTAAACTTAATCTTGTCCAATTAGGGTTTCTAACAAATCTTGTGGATCCAATAGGTGTTTTGTGTCATTGGATGAACATTTAGGTCATTTTCGTCCTCCCTAAACTTAATCTTGTCGAATTAGGGTTTCTAACCAATATTGTGCATCCAATAGGTGTTTTTGTATCATTGGATGAACAATTAGGTCATTTTCGTCCTCCCTAGGATAATTCTTCTCCAATTAGGGTTTTTAACCAATCTTGTGCATCCAATAGGTGTTTTGTGTCAATGGATGAAAATTTAGGTCATTTTCGTTCTCCCTAGGCTTATTCTTGTCCAGTTAGGGTTTTTCACCAATCTTGTGCATCAAATAGGTGTTTTGTGTCATTGGATGAATATTTAGGTCATTTTCGTCCTCCCTAAACTTAATCTTGTCCAATTAGGGTTTCTAACCAATTTTGTGCATCCAATAGGTGTTTTTGTATCATTGGATGAACATTTAGGTCGTTTTCGTCCTCCCTAGGCTAATTCTTGTCCAATTAGTGTTTTTAAGCAATCTTGTGCATCCAATAGGTGTTTTGTGTCATTCGATGAACATTTACGTCATTTTCGTCCTCCCTAGGCTAATTCTTTTCCAATTAGGGTTTTTAATCAATCTTGTGCATCCAATAGGTGTTTTTGTGTCATTGGATGAATATTTATGTCATTTTCGTCCTCCTTACACTTAATCTTGTCCAATTAGGGTTTTTACACAATCTTGTGCATCAAATAGGTGTTTTGTGTCATTGGATGAATATTTAGGTCATTTTCGTCCTCCCTAAACTTAATCTTGTCCAATTAGGGTTTCTAACCAATTTTGTGCATCCAATAGGTGTTTTTGTATCATTGGATGAACATTTAGGTCGTTTTCGTCCTCCCTAGGCTAATTCTTGTCCAATTAGGGTTTTTAAGCAATCTTGTGCATCCAATAGGTGTTTTGTGTCATTCGATGAACATTTACGTAATTTTCGTCCTCCCTAGGCTAATTCTTTTCCAATTAGGGTTTTTAACCAATCTTGTGCATCCAATAGGTGTTTTTGTGTCATTGGATGAATATTTATGTCATTTTCGTCCTCCTTACAGTAATCTTGTCCAATTAGGGTTTTTACACAATCTTGTGCATCCAATAGGTGTTTTGTGTCATTGGATGAACATTTAGGTCATTTTCGTCCTCCCTAAAATTAATCTTGTCCAATTAGGGTTTCTAACAAATCTTGTGGATCCAATAGGTGTTTTGTGTCATTGGATGAACATTTAGGTCATTTTCGTCGTCGCTAAACTTAATCTTGTCCAATTAGGGTTTCTAACCAATATTGTGCATCCAATAGGTGTTTTTGTATCATTGGATGAACAATTAGGTCATTTTCGTCCTCCCTAGGCTAATTCTTCTCCAATTAGGGTTTTTAACCAATCTTGTGCATCCAATAGGTGTTTTGTGTCAATGGATGAAAATTTAGGTCATTTTCGTTCTCCCTAGGCTTATTCTTGTCCAATTAGGGTTTCTAACAAATCTTGTGGATCCAATAGGTGTTTTGTGTCATTGGATGAACATTTAGGTCATTTTCGTCCTCCCTAAACTTAATCTTGTCCAATTAGGGTTTCTAACCAATATTGTGCATCCAATAGGTTTTTTGTATCATTGGATGAACAATTAGATCATTTTCGTCCTCCCTAGGCTAATTGTTGTCCAATTAGGGTTTTTAACCAATCTTGTGCATCCAATAGGGGTTTTGTGTCAATGGATGAAAATTTAGGTCATTTTCGTTCTCCCTAGGCTTATTCTTGTCCAATTAGGGTTTTTCACCAATCTTGTGCATCAAATAGGTGTTTTTGTGTCATTGGATGAACATTTTGATCATTTTCGTCCTCCCTAGGCTAATTCTTGTCCAATAAGGGTTTTCAAGCAATCTTGTGCATCCAATAGGTGTTTTGTGTCATTGGATGAACATTTAGGTCATTTTCGTCATCCCTAGGCTAATTCTTGTCCAATTAGAGTTTCTAACCAATCTTGTACTTCCAATAGGTGTTTTTGTGTCATTGGATGAACATTTACGTCATTTTCGTCCTCCCTAGGCTAATTCTTGTCCGATTAGGGTTTTTCACCAATCTTGTGCATCCAATAGGTGTTTTGTGTCATTGGATTAACATTTTAGGTCATTTTCGTCCTCCCTAAACTTAATCTTGTCCAATTAGGGTTTCTAACAAATCTTGTGTATCCAATAGGTGTTTTGTGTCATTGGATGAACATTTAGGTCATTTTCGTCCTCCCTAAACTTAATCTTGTCCAATTAGGGTTTCTAACCAATATTGTGCATCCAATAGGTGTTTTTGTATCATTGGATGAACAATTAGGTCATTTACGTCCTCCCTAGGCTAATTCTTGTCCAATTAGGGTTTCTAACCAATCTTGTACTTCCAATAGGTGTTTTTGTGTCATTGGATGAACATTTACGTCATTTTCGTCCTCCCTAGGCTAATTCTTGTCCAATTAGGGTTTTTAACCAATCTTGTGCATCCAATAGGTGTTTTGTGTCATTGGATTAACATTTTAGGTCATTTTCGTCCTCCCTAAACTTAATCTTGTCCAATTAGGGTTTCTAACAAATCTTGTGTATCCAATAGGTGTTTTGTGTCATTGGATGAACATTTAGATCATTTTCGTCCTCCCTAAACTTAATCTTGTCCAATTAGGGTTTGTAACCAATATTGTGCATCCAATAGGTTTTTTTGTATCATTGGATGAACAATTAGGTCATTTACGTCCTCCCTAGGCTAATTCTTGTCCAATTAGGGTTTTTAACCAATCTTGTGCATCCAATAGGTGTTTTGTGTCATTGGATGAACATTTTAGGTCGTTTTCGTCCTCCCTAAACTTAATCTTGTCCAATTAGGGTTTCTAACCAATCTTGTGCATCCAACAGGTGTTTTGTGTCATTGGATGAACATTTAGGTCATTTTCGTCCTACCTAAACTTAATCTTGTCCAATTAGGGTTTCTAAAAAATCTTGTGGATCCAATAGGTGTTTTGTGTCATTGGATGAATATTTATGTCATTTTCGTCCTCCCTAAACTTAATCTTGTCCAATTAGGGTTTCTAACCAATATTGTGCATCCAATAGGTGTTTTTGTATCATTGGATGAACAATTAGGTCATTTACGTCCTCCCTAGGCTAATTCTTGTCCAATTAGGGTTTTTAACCAATCTTGTGCATCCAATAGGTGTTTTGTGTCATTGGATGAACATTTTAGGTCGTTTTCGTCCTCCCTAAACTTAATCTTGTCCAATTAGGGTTTCTAACCAATCTTGTGCATCCAACAGGTGTTTTGTGTCATTGGATGAACATTTAGGTCATTTTCGTCCTACCTAAACTTAATCTTGTCCAATTAGGGTTTATAAAAAATCTTGTGGATCCAATAGGTGTTTTGTGTCATTGGATGAATATTTATGTCATTTTCGTCCTCCCTAAACTTAATCTTGTCCAATTAGGGTTTCTAACCAATTTTGTGCATCCAATAGGTGTTTTTGTATCATTGGATGAACATTTAGGTCGTTTTCGTCCTCCCTAGGCTAATTCTTGTCCAATTAGGGTTTTTAAGCAATCTTGTGCATCCAATAGGTGTTTTGTGTCATTCGATGAACATTTACGTCATTTTCGTCCTCCCTTGGCTAATTCTTTTCCAATTAGGGTTTTTAACCAATCTTGTGCATCCAATAGGTGTTTTTGTGTCATTGGATGAATATTTATGTCATTTTCGTCCTCCTTACACTTAATCTTGTCCAATTAGGGTTTTTACACAATCTTGTGCATCCAATAGGTGTTTTGTGTCATTGGATGAACATTTAGGTCATTTTCGTCCTCCTTACACTTAATCTTGTCCAATTAGGGATTCTAACCAATTTTGTGCATCCAATAGGTGTTTTTGTATCAATTGATGAACATTTAGGTCGTTTTCGTCCTCCCTAGGCTAATTCTTGTCCAATTAGGGTTTTTAAGCAATCTTGTGCATCCAATAGGTGTTTTGTGTCATTCGATGAACATTTACGTCATTTTCGTCCTCCCTTGGCTAATTCTTTTCCAATTAGGGTTTTTAACCAATCTTGTGCATCCAATAGGTGTTTTTGTGTCATTGGATGAATATTTATGTCATTTTCGTCCTCCTTACACTTAATCTTGTCCAATTAGGGTTTTTACACAATCTTGTGCATCCAATAGGTGTTTTGTGTCATTGGATGAACATTTAGGTCATTTTCGTCCTCCCTAAACTTAATCTTGTCCAATTAGGGTTTCTAACCAATCATATGCATCCAATAGGTTTTTTTGTGTCATTGGATGAACAATTAGGTCATTTTCTTCCTCCCTAGGCTAATTCTTGTCCAATTAGGGTTTTTAAGCAATCTTGTGCATCCAATAGGTGTTTTGTGTCATTCGATGAACATTTACGTCATTTTCGTCCTCCCTTGGCTAATTCTTTTCCAATTAGGGTTTTTAACCAATCTTGTGCATCCAATAGGTGTTTTTGTGTCATTGGATGAATATTTATGTCATTTTCGTCCTCCTTACACTTAATCTTGTCCAATTAGGGTTTTTACACAATCTTGTGCATCCAATAGGTGTTTTGTGTCATTGGATGAACATTTAGGTCATTTTCGTCCTCCCTAAACTTAATCTTGTCCAATTAGGGTTTCTAACAAATCTTGTGGATCCAATAGGTGTTTTGTGTCATTGGATGAACATTTAGGTCATTTTCGTCCTCCCTAAACTTAATCTTGTCCAATTAGGGTTTCTAACCAATATTGTGCATCCAATAGGTGTTTTTGTATCATTGGATGAACAATTAGATCATTTTCGTTCTCCCTAGGCTAATTCTTCTCCAGTTAGGGTTTTTAACCAATCTTGTGCATCCAATAGGTGTTTTGTGTCAATGGATGAAAATTTAGGTCATTTTCGTTCTCCCTAGGCTTATTCTTGTCCAATTAGGGTTTTTCACCAATCTTGTGCATCAAATAGGTGTTTTGTGTCATTGGATGAATATTTAGGTCATTTTCGTCCTCCCTAAACTTAATCTTGTCCAATTAGGGTTTCTAACCAATTTTGTGCATCCAATAGGTGTTTTTGTATCATTGGATGAACATTTAGGTCATTTTCGTCCTCCATAAACTTAATCTTGTCCAATTAGGGTTTCTAACCAATCATATGCATCCAATAGGTTTTTTTGTGTCATTGGATGAACAATTAGGTCATTTTCTTCCTCCCTAGGCTAATTCTTGTCCAATTAGGGTTTTTAAGCAATCTTGTGCATCCAATAGGTGTTTTGTGTCATTGGATGAACATTTAGGTCATTTTCGTCATCCCTAGGCTAATTCTTGTCCAATTAGAGTTTCTAACCAATCTTGTACTTCCAATAGGTGTTTTTGTGTCATTGGATGAACATTTACGTCATTTTCGTCCTCCCTAGGCTAATTCTTGTCCAATTAGGGTTTTTAACCAATCTTGTGCATCCAATAGGTGTTTTGTGTCATTGGATTAACATTTTAGGTCATTTTCGTCCTCCCTAAACTTAATCTTGTCCAATTAAGGTTTTTAACAAATCTTGTGTATCCAATAGGTGTTTTGTGTCATTGGATGAACATTTAGGTCATTTTCGTCCTCCCTAAACTTAATCTTGTCCAATTAGGGTTTCTAACCAATATTGTGCATCCAATAGGTGTTTTTGTATCATTGGATGAACAATTAGGTCATTTACGTCCTCCCTAGGCTAATTCTTGTCCAATTAGGGTTTTTAACCAATCTTGTGCATCCAATAGGTGTTTTGTGTCATTGGATGAACATTTTATGTCATTTTCGTCCTCCTTACACTTAATCTTGTCCAATTAGGGTTTTTAACCAATCTTGTGCATCCAATAGGTGTTTTGTGTCATTGGATGAACATTTAGGTCATTTTCGTTCTTCCTAGGCTAATTCTTGTCCAATTTGGGTTTCTAACCAATCTTGTACTTCCAACAGGTGTTTTGTGTCATTGGATGAACATTTAGGTCATTTTCGTCCTCCCTAAACTTAATCTTGTCCAATTAGGGTTTTTAACCAATCTTGTGCATCCAATAGGTGTTTTTGTGTCATTGGATGAATATTTATGTCATTTTCGTCCTCCTTACACTTAATGTTGTCCAATTCGGGTTTTTAACAAATCTTGTGCATCCAATAGGTGTTTTGTGTCATTGGATGAACATTTAGGTCATTTTCGTCCTCCCTAAACTTAATCTTGTCCAATTAGGGTTTCTAACCAATATTGTGCATCCAATAGGTGTTTTTGTATCATTGGATGAATAATTAGGTCATTTTCTTCCTCCCTAGGCTAATTCTTGTCCAATTAGGGTTTTTAACCAATCTTGTGCATCCAATAGTTGTTTTGTGTCAATGGATGGAAATTTAGGTCATTTTCGTTCTCCCTAGGCTTATCCTTGTCCAATTAGGGTTTTTAACCAATCTTGTGCATCCAATAGGTGTTTTGTGTCATTGGATGAACATTTAGGTCATTTTCGTCCTCCCTAATCTAATTCTTGTCCAATTTGGGTTTCTAACCAATCTTGTACTTCCAACAGGTGTTTTGTGTCATTGGATGAACATTTAGGTCATTTTCGTCCTCCCTAAACTTAATCTTGTCCAATTAGGGTTTTTAACCAATCTTGTGCATCCAATAGGTGTTTTCGTGTCATTGGATGAATATTTATGTCATTTTCGTCCTCCGTACACTTAATGTTGTCCAATTAGGGTTTTTAACCAATCTTGTGCATCCAATAGGTGTTTTGTGTCATTGGATTAACATTTAGGTCATTTTCGTCCTCCCTAAACTTAATCTTGTCCAATTAGGGTTTCTAACCAATCATGTGCATCCAATAGGTTTTTTTGTGTCATTGGATGCACAATTAGGTCATTTTCGTCCTCCCTAGGCTAATTCTTGTCCAATTAGGGTTTTTAACCAATCTTGTGCATCCAATAGGTGTTTTTGTGTCATTGCATGAATATTTATGTCATTTTCGTCCTCCCTACACTTAATCTTGTCCAATTAGGGTTTCTAACCAATTTTGTGCATCCAATAGGTGTTTTTGTATCATTGGATGAACATTTAGGTCATTTACGTCCTCCCTAGGCTAATTCTTGTCCAATTAGGGTTTTTAACCAATCTTGTGCATCCAATAGGTGTTTTGTGTCATTGGATGAACATTTTAGGTCGTTTTCGTCCTCCCTAAACTTAATCTTGTCCAATTAGGGTTTCTAACCAATCTTGTGCATCCAACAGGTGTTTTGTGTCATTGGATGAACATTTAGGTCATTTTCGTCCTACCTAAACTTAATCTTGTCCAATTAGGGTTTCTAAAAAATCTTGTGGATCCAATAGGTGTTTTGTGTCATTGGATGAATATTTATGTCATTTTCGTCCTCCCTAAACTTAATCTTGTCCAATTAGGGTTTCTAACCAATTTTGTGCATCCAATAGGTGTTTTTGTATCATTGGATGAACATTTAGGTCGTTTTCGTCCTCCCTAGGCTAATTCTTGTCCAATTAGGGTTTTTAAGCAATCTTGTGCATCCAATAGGTGTTTTGTCTCATTCGATGAACATTTACGTCATTTTCGTCCTCCCTTGGCTAATTCTTTTCCAGTTAGGGTTTTTAACCAATCTTGTGCATCCAATAGGTGTTTTTGTGTCATTGGATGAATATTTATGTCATTTTCGTCCTCCTTACACTTAATCTTGTCCAATTAGGGTTTTTACACAATCTTGTGCATCCAATAGGTGTTTTGTGTCATTGGATGAACATTTAGGTCATTTTCGTCCTACCTAAACTTAATCTTGTCCAATTAGGGTTTCTAACCAATCATATGCATCCAATAGGTTTTTTTGTGTCATTGGATGAACAATTAGGTCATTTTCTTCCTCCCTAGGCTAATTCTTGTCCAATTAGGGTTTTTAAGCAATCTTGTGCATCCAATAGGTGTTTTGTGTCATTGGATGAACATTTAGGTCATTTTCGTCGTCCCTAAGCTAATTCTTGTCCAATTAGGGTTTCTAACCAATCTTGTACTTCCAATAGGTGTTTTTGTGTCATTGGATGAACATTTACGTCATTTTCGTCCAACCTAGGCTAATTCTTGTCCAATTAGGGTTTTTAACCAATCTTGTGCATCCAATAGGTGTTTTTGTGTCATTGGATGAACATTTTGATCATTTTCGTCCTCCCTAGGCAAATTCTTGTCCAATAAGGGTTTTTAAGCAATCTTGTGCATCCAATAGGTGTTTTGTGTCATTGGATGAACATTTAGGTCATTTTCGTCATCCCTAGGCTAATTCTTGTCCAATTAGAGTTTCTAACCAATCTTGTACTTCCAATAGGTGTTTTTTTGTCATTGGATGAACATTTACGTCATTTTCGTCCTCCCTAGGCTAATTCTTTTCCAATTAGGATTTTTACACAATCTTGTGCATCCAATAGGTGTTTTTGTGTAATTGGATGAACATTTAGGTCATTTTCGTCCTCCCTAAACTTAATCTTGTCCAATTAGGGTTTCTAACAAATCTTGTGGATCCAATAGGTGTTTTGTGTCATTGGATGAACATTTAGGTCATTTTCGTCCTCCCTAAACTTAATCTTGTCCAATTAGGGTTTTTAACCAATCTTGTGCATCCAATAGGTGTTTTTGTGTCATTGGATGAATATTTATGTCATTTTCGTCCTCCTTACACTTAATCTTGTCCTATTAGGGTTTTTAACCAATCTTGTGCATATAATAGGTGTTTTGTGTCATTGGATGAACATTTTAGGCCATTTTCGTCCTCCCTAAACTTAATCTTGTCCAATTAGGGTTTCTAACCAATCTTGTGCATCCAATAGGTGTTTTGTGTCATTGGATGAACGTTTAGGTCATTTTCGTCCTCCCTAGGCTAATTCTTGTCCAATTAGGGTTTTTAACCAATCTTGTGCATCCAATAGGTGTTTTGTGTCATTGGATGAACATTTAGGTCATTTTCGTCCTCCCTAGGCTAATTCTTGTCCAATTAGGGTTTCTAACCAATCTTGTACTTCCAACAGGTGTTTTGTGTCATTGGATGAACATTTATGTCATTTTCGTCCTCCCTAAACTTAATCTTGTCCAATTAGGGTTTCTAACCAATCATGTGCATCCAATAGGTTTTTTTGTGTCATTGGATGAACAATTAGGTCATTTTCGTCCTCCCTAGGCTAATTCTTGTCCAATTAGGGTTTTTAAGCAGTCTTGTGCATCCAATAGGTATTTTGTGTCATTGGATGAACATTTAGGTTATTTTCGTCCTCCCTAGGCTAATTCTTGTCCAATTTGGGTTTTTAACCAATCTTGTACTTCCAACATGTGTTTTGTGTCATTGGATGAACATTTAGGTCATTTTCGTCCTCCCTAAACTTAATCTTGTCCAATTAGGGTTTTTAACCAATCTTGTGCATCCAATAGGTGTTTTTGTGTCATTGGATGAATATTTATGTCATTTTCGTCCTCCTTACACTTAATCTTGTATAATTAGGGTTTTTAACCAATCTTGTGCATCCAATAGGTGTTTTGTGTCATTGGATGAACATTTAGGTCATTTTCGTCCTCCCTAAACTTAATCTTGTCCAATTAGGGTTTCTAACCAATCATGTGCATCCAATAGGTTTTATTGTGTCATTGGATGAACAATTAGGTCATTTTCGTCCTCCCTAGGCTAATTCTTGTCCAATTAGGGTTTTTAAGCAATCTTGTGCATCCAATAGGTGTTTTGTGTCATTGGATGAACGTTTAGGTCATTTTCGTCCTCCCTAGGCTAATTCATGTCCAATTAGGGTTTTTAACCAATCTTGTGCATCCAATAGGTGTTTTCGTATCATTGGATGAATAATTAGGTCATTTTCGTCCTCCCTAGGCTAATTCTTGTCCAATTAGGGTTTTTAACCAATCTTGTGCATCCAATAGATGTTTTGTGTCAATGGATGAAAATTTAGGTCATTTTCATTCTCCCTAGGCTTATTCTTGTCCAATTAGGGTTTTTAACCAATCTTGTGCATCCAATAGGTGCTTTTGTGTCATTGGATGAATATTTATGTCATTTTCGTCCTCCCTAGGCTAATTCTTGTCCAATTAGGGTTTTTAACCAATCTTGTGCATTGAATAGGTGTTTTTGTGTCATTGGATGAATATTTATGTCATTTTCGTCCTCCTTACACTTAATCTGGTCCAATTAGGGTTTTTAACCAATCTTGTGCATCCAATAGCTGTTTTGTGTCATTGGATGAACATTTAGGTCATTTTCGTCTTCCCTAGACTAATTCTTGTCCAATTAAGGTTTCTAACCAATCTTGTACTTCCAACAGGTGTTTTGTGTCATTGGATGAACATTTAGGTCATTTTCGTCCTCCCTAAACTTAATCTTGTCCAATTAGGGTTTTTAACCAATCTTGTGCATCCAATAGGTGTTTTTGTGTCATTGGATGAATATTTATGTCATTTTCGTCCTCCTTACACTTAATCTTGTCCTATTAGGGTTTTTAACCAATCTTGTGCATCCAATAGGTGTTTTGTGTCATTGGATGAACATTTAGGTCATTTTCGTCCTCCCTAAACTTAATCTTGTCCAACTAGGGTTTCTAACCAATCATGTGCATCCAATAGGTTTTTTTGTGTCATTGGATGCACAATTAGGTCATTTTCGTCCTCCCTAGGCTAATTCTTGTCCAATTAGGGTTTTTAACAAATCTTGTGCATCCAATAGGTGTTTTATGTCAATGGATGAAAATTTAGGTCATTTTCGTTCTCCCTAGGCTTATTCTTGTCCAATTAGGGTTTTTAACCAATCTTGTGCATCCAATAGGTGTTTTTGTGTCATTGGATGAATATTTATGTCATTTTCGTCCTCCTTACACTTAATCTTGTCCAATTAGGGTTTTTACACAATCTTGTGCATCCAATAGGTGTTTTGTGTCATTGGATGAACATTTAGGTCATTTTCGTCCTCCCTAAGCTTAATCTTGTCCAATTAGGGTTTCTAACCAATCATATGCATCCAATAGGTTTTTTTGTGTCATTGGATGAACAATTAGGTCATTTTCTTCCTCCCTAGGCTAATTCTTGTCCAATTAGGGTTTTTAAGCAATCTTGTGCATCCAATAGGTGTTTTGTGTCATTGGATGAACATTTAGGTCGTTTTCGTCCTCCCTAGGCTAATTCTTGTCCAATTAGGGTTTTTAAGCAATCTTGTGCATCCAATAGGTGTTTTGTGTCATTCGATGAACATTTACGTTAGTTTCGTCCTCCCTAGGCTAATTCTTTTCCAATTAGGGTTTTTAACCAATCTTGTGCATCCAATAGGTGTTTTTGTGTCATTGGATGAATATTTATGTCATTTTCGTCCTCCTTACAGTAATCTTGTCCAATTAGGGTTTTTACACAATCTTGTGCATCCAATAGGTGTTTTGTGTCATTGGATGAACATTTAGGTCATTTTCGTCCTCCCTAAAATTAATCTTGTCCAATTAGGGTTTCTAACAAATCTTGTGGATCCAATAGGTGTTTTGTGTCATTGGATGAACATTTAGGTCATTTTCGTCCTCGCTAAACTTAATCTTGTCCAATTAGGGTTTCTAACCAATATTGTGCATCCAATAGGTGTTTTTGTATCATTGGATGAACAATTAGGTCATTTTCGTCCTCCCTAGGCTAATTCTTTTCCAATTAGGGTTTTTAACCAATCTTGTGCATCCAATAGGTGTTTTTGTGTCATTGGATGAATATTTATGTCATTTTCGTCCTCCTTACAGTAATCTTGTCCAATTAGGGTTTTTACACAATCTTGTGCATCCAATAGGTGTTTTGTGTCATTGGATGAACATTTAGGTCATTTTCGTCCTCCCTAAAATTAATCTTGTCCAATTAGGGTTTCTAACAAATCTTGTGGATCCAATAGGTGTTTTGTGTCATTGGATGAACATTTAGGTCATTTTCGTCCTCCCTAAACTTAATCTTGTCCAATTAGGGTTTCTAACCAATTTTGTGCATCCAATAGGTGTTTTTGTATCATTGGATGAACAATTAGATCATTTTCGTCCTCCCTAGGCTAATTCTTCTCCAGTTAGGGTTTTTAACCAATCTTGTGCATCCAATAGGTGTTTTGTGTCAATGGATGAAAATTTAGGTCATTTTCGTTCTCCCTAGGCTTATTCTTGTCCAATTAGGGTTTTTCACCAATCTTGTGCATCAAATAGGTGTTTTGTGTCATTGGATGAATATTTAGGTCATTTTCGTCCTCCCTAAACTTAATCTTGTCCAATTAGGGTTTCTAACCAATTTTGTGCATCCAATAGGTGTTTTTGTATCATTGGATGAACATTTAGGTCATTTTCGTCCTCCATAAACTTAATCTTGTCCAATTAGGGTTTCTAAGCAATCATATGCATCCAATAGGTTTTTTTGTGTCATTGGATGAACAATTAGGTCATTTTCTTCCTCCCTAGGCTAATTCTTGTCCAATTAGGGTTTTTAAGCAATCTTGTGCATCCAATAGGTGTTTTGTGTCATTGGATGAACATTTAGGTCGTTTTCGTCCTCCCTAGGCTAATTCTTGTCCAATTAGGGTTTTTAAGCAATCTTGTGCATCCAATAGGTGTTTTGTGTCATTCGATGAACATTTACGTCATTTTCGTCCTCCCTTGGCTAATTCTTTTCCAATTAGGGTTTTTAACCAATCTTGTGCATCCAATAGGTGTTTTTGTGTCATTGGATGAATATTTATGTCATTTTCGTCCTCCTTACACTTATTCTTGTCCAATTAGGGTTTTTACACAATCTTGTGCATCCAATAGGTGTTTTGTGTCATTGGATGAACATTTAGGTCATTTTCGTCCTCCCTAAACTTAATCTTGTCCAATTAGGGTTTCTAACCAATTTTGTGCATCCAATAGGTGTTTTTGTATCATTGGATGAACATTTAGGTCGTTTTCGTCCTCCCTAGGCTAATTCTTGTCCAATTAGGGTTTTTAAGCAATCTTGTGCATCCAATAGGTGTTTTTGTGTCATTGGATGAATATTTATGTCATTTTCGTCCTCCTTACACTTAATCTTGTCCAATTAGGGTTTTTACACAATCTTGTGCATCCAATAGGTGTTTTGTGTCATTGGATGAACATTTAGGTCATTTTCGTCCTCCCTAAACTTAATCTTGTCGAATTAGGGTTTCTAACAAATCTTGTGGATCCAATAGGTGTTTTGTGTCATTGGATGAACATTTAGGTCATTTTCGTCCTCCCTAAACTTAATCTTGTCCAATTAGGGTTTCTAACCAATATTGTGCATCCAATAGGTGTTTTTGTATCATTGGATGAACAATTAGGTCATTTTCGTCCTCCGTAGGCTAATTCTTCTCCAATTAGGGTTTTTAACCAATCTTGTGCATCCAATAGGTGTTTTGTGTCTATGGATGAAAATTTAGGTCATTTTCGTTCTCCCTAGGCTTATTCTTGTCCAATTAGGGTTTTTCACCAATCTTGTGCATCAAATAGGTGTTTTGTGTCATTGGATGAATATTTAGGTCATTTTCGTCCTCCCTAAACTTAATCTTGTCCAATTAGGGTTTCTAACCAATTTTGTGCATCCAATAGGTGTTTTTGTATCATTGGATGAACATTTAGGTCGTTTTCGTCCTCCCTAGGCTAATTCTTGTCCAATTAGTGTTTTTAAGCAATCTTGTGCATCCAATAGGTGTTTTGTGTCATTCGATGAACATTTACGTCATTTTCGTCCTCCCTAGGCTTATTCTTTTCCAATTAGGGTTTTTAACCAATCTTGTGCATCCAATAGGTGTTTTTGTGTCATTGGATGAATATTTATGTCATTTTCGTCCTCCTTACACTTAATCTTGTCCAATTAGGGTTTTTACACAATCTTGTGCATCCAATAGGTGTTTTGTGTCATTGGATGAACATTTAGGTCATTTTCGTCCTCCCTAAACTTAATCTTGTCGAATTAGGGTTTCTAACAAATCTTGTGGATCCAATAGGTGTTTTGTGTCATTGGATGAACATTTAGGTCATTTTCGTCCTCCCTAAACTTAATCTTGTCCAATTAGGGTTTCTAACCAATATTGTGCATCCAATAGGTGTTTTTGTATCATTGGATGAACAATTAGATCATTTTCGTCCTCCCTAGGCTAATTCTTCTGCAGTTAGGGTTTTTAACCAATCTTGTGCATCCAATAGGTGTTTTGTGTCAATGGATGAAAATTTAGGTCATTTTCGTTCTCCCTAGGCTTATTCTTGTCCAATTAGGGTTTTTCACCAATCTTGTGCATCAAATAGGTGTTTTTGTGTCATTGGATGAACATTTTAGGTCATTTTCGTCCTCCCTAAACTTAATCTTGTCCAATTAGGGTTTCTAACCAATATTATGCATCCAATAGGTGTTTTTGTATCATTGGATGAATAATTAGGTCATTTTCGTCCTCCCTAGGCTAATTCTTGTCCAATTAGGGTTTTTAACCAATCTTGTGCATCCAATAGGTGTTTTGTGTCATTGGATGAAAATTTAGGTCATTTTCATTCTCCCTAGGCTTATTCTTGTCCAATTAGGGTTTTTAACCAATCTTGTGCATCCAATAGGTGCTTTTGTGTCATTGGATGAATATTTATGTCATTTTCGTCCTCCCTAGGCTAATTCTTGTCCAATTAGGGTTTTTAACCAATCTTGTGCATTGAATAGGTGTTTTTGTGTCATTGGATGAATATTTATGTCATTTTCGTCCTCCTTACACTTAATCTGGTCCAATTAGGGTTTTTAACCAATCTTGTGCATCCAATAGGTGTTTTGTGTCATTGGATGAACATTTAGGTCATTTTCGTCTTCCCTAGACTAATTCTTGTCCAATTAAGGTTTCTAACCAATCTTGTACTTCGAACAGGTGTTTTGTGTCATTGGATGAACATTTAGGTCATTTTCGTCCTCCCTAAACTTAATCTTGTCCAATTAGGGTTTTTAACCAATCTTGTGCATCCAATAGGTGTTTTTGTGTCATTGGATGAATATTTATGTCATTTTCGTCCTCCTTACACTTAATCTTGTCCAATTAGGGTTTTTAACCAATCTTGTGCATCCAATAGGTGTTTTGTGTCATTGGATGAACATTTACGTCATTTTCTTCCAACCTAGGCTAATTCTTGTCCAATTAGGGTTTTTAAACAATCTTGTGCATCCAATAGGTGTTTTTATGTCATCGGATGAATATTTATGTCATTTTCGTACTCCCTACACTTAATCTTGTCCAATTAGGGTTTTTAACCAATCTTGTGGATCCAATAGGTGGTTTTGTGTCATTGGATGAATATTTATGTCATTTTCGTCCTCCCTACACTTAATCTTTTCCAATAAGGGTTTCTAACCAATTTTGTGCATCCAATAGGTGTTTTTATATCATTGGATGAACAATTAGGTCATTTATGTCCTCCCTAGGCTAATACTTGTCCAATTAGGGTTATTAACCAATCTTGTGCATCCAACAGGTGTTTTGTGTCATTGGATGAACATTTAGGTCATTTTCATCCTCCCTAAACTTAATCTTGTCCAATTAGGATTTTTAACCAATCTTGTGCATCCAATAGGTGCTTTTGTGTCATTGGATGAATATTTATGTCATTTTCGTCCTCCCTAGGCTAATTCTTGTCCAATTAGGGTTTTTAACCAATCTTGTGCATTGAATAGGTGTTTTTGTGTCATTGGATGAATATTTATGTCATTTTCGTCCTCGTTACACTTAATCTTGTCCAATTAGGGTTTTTAACCAATCTTGTGCATCCAATAGGTGTTTTGTGTCATTGGATGAACATTTAGGTCATTTTCGTCCTCCCTAAACTTAATCTTGTCCAATTAGGGTTTCTAACCAATCATGTGCATCCAATAGGTTTTTTTGTGTCATTGGATGAACAATTAGGTCATTTTCGTCCTCCCTAGGCTAATTCTTGTCCAATTAGGATTTTTAAGCAATCTTGTGCATCCAATAGGTGTTTTGTGTCATTGGATGAACATTTAGGTCATTTTCGTCCTCCCTAGGCTAATTCTTGTCCACTTTGGGTTTCTAACCAATCTTGTACTTCCAACAGGTTTTTTGTGTCATTGGATGAACATTTAGGTCATTTTCGTCCTCCCTAAACTTAATCTTGTCCAATTAGGGTTTTTAACCAATCTTGTGCATCCAATAGGTGTTTTGTGTCATTGGATGAACATTTAGGTCATTTTCGTCCTCCCTAAAGTTAATCTTGTCCAATTAGGGTTTCTAACCAATTATGTGCATCCAATAGGTTTTTTTGTGACATTGGATGAACAATTAGGTCATTTTCGTCCTCCCTAGGCTAATTCTTTTCCAATTAGGGTTTTTAACCAATCTTGTGCATCCAATAGGTGTTTTGTGTCATTGGATGAACATTTTAGGTCATTTTCGCCCTCCCTAAACTTAATCTTGTCCAATTAGGGTTTCTAACCAATCATGTGCATCCAATAGGTGTTTTGTGTCATTGCATGAACATTTAGGTCATTTTCGTCCTCCCTAAACTTAATGTTGTCCAATTAGGGTTTTTAACCAATCTTGTGCATCCAATAGGTGTTTTTGTGTCACTGGATGAATATTTATGTCATTTTCGTCCTCCTTACACTTAATCTTGTCCAATTAGGGTTTTTAACCAATCTTGTGGATCCAATAGGTGTTTTGTGTCATTGGATGAACATTTAGGTCATTTTCGTCCTCCCTAAACTTAATCTTGTCCAATTAGGGTTTCTAACCAATATTGTGCATCCAATAGGTGTTTTTGTATCATTGGATGAACAATTAGGTCATTTTCGTCCCCCTAGGCTAATTCTTCTCCAATTAGGGTTTTTAACCAATCTTGTGCATCCAATAGGTGTTTTGTGTCAATGGATGAAAATTTAGGTCATTTTCGTTCTCCCTAGGCTTATTCTTGTCCAATTAGGGTTTTTCACCAATCTTATGCATCAAATAGGTGTTTTTGTGTCATTGGATGAACATTTTGATCATTTTCGTCCTCCCTAGGCTAATTCTTGTCCAATAAGGGTTTTTAAGCAATCTTGTGCATCCAATAGGTGTTTTGTGTCATTGGATGAACATTTAGGTCATTTTCGTCATCCCTAGGCTAATTCTTGTCCAATTAGAGTTTCTAACCAATCTTGTACTTCCAATAGGTGTTTTTTTGTCATTGGATGAACATTTACGTCATTTTCGTCCTCCCTAGGCTAATTCTTTTCCAATTAGGGTTTTTACACAATCTTGTGCATCCAACAGGTGTTTTTGTGTAATTGGATGAACATTTAGGTCATTTTCGTCCTCCCTAAACTTAATCTTGTCCAATTAGGGTTTCTAACAAATCTTGTGGATCCAATAGGTGTTTTGTGTCATTGGATGAACATTTAGGTCATTTTCGTCCTCCCTAAACTTAATCTTGTCCAATTAGGGTTTTTAACCAATCTTGTGCATCCAATAGGTGTTTTTGTGTCATTGGATGAATATTTATGTCATTTTCGTCCTCCTTACACTTAATCTTGTCCAATTAGGGTTTTTAAGCAATCTTGTGCATCCAATAGGTGTTTTGTGTCATTCGATGAACATTTACGTCATTTTCGTCCTCCCTTGGCTAATTCTTTTCCAATTAGGGTTTTTAACCAATCTTGTGCATCCAATAGGTGTTTTTGTGTCATTGGATGAATATTTATGTCATTTTCGTCCTCCTTACACTTAATCTTGTCCAATTAGGGTTTTTACACAATCTTGTGCATCCAATAGGTGTTTTGTGTCATTGGATGAACATTTAGGTCATTTTCGTCCTCCCTAAACTTAATCTTGTCCAATTAGGGTTTCTAACCAATCATATGCATCCAATAGGTTTTTTTGTGTCATTGGATGAACAATTAGGTCATTTTCTTCCTCCCTAGGCTAATTCTTGTCCAATTAGCGTTTTTAAGCAATCTTGTGCATCCAATAGGTGTTTTGTGTCATTGGATGAACATTTAGGTCATTTTCGTCGTCCCTAGGCTAATTCTTGTCCAATTAGGGTTTCTAACCAATCTTGTACTTCCAATAGGTGTTTTTGTGTCATTGGATGAACATTTACGTCATTTTCGTCCAACCTAGGCTAATTCTTGTCCAATTAGGGTTTTTAACCAATCTTGTGCATCCGATAGGTGTTTTTGTGTCATTGGATGAACATTTTGATCATTTTCGTCCTCCCTAGGCTAATTCTTGTCCAATAAGGGTTTTTAAGCAATCTTGTGCATCCAATAGGTGTTTTGTGTCATTGGATGAACATTTAGGTCATTTTCGTCATCCCTAGGCTAATTCTTGTCCAATTAGAGTTTCTAACCAATCTTGTACTTCCAATAGGTGTTTTTTTGTCATTGGATGAACATTTACGTCATTTTCGTCCTCCCTAGGCTAATTCTTTTCCAATTAGGGTTTTTACACAATCTTGTGCATCCAATAGGTGTTTTTGTGTAATTGGATGAACATTTAGGTCATTTTCGTCCTCCCTAAACTTAATCTTGTCCAATTAGGGTTTCTAACAAATCTTGTGGATCCAATAGGTGTTTTGTGTCATTGGATGAACATTTAGGTCATTTTCGTCCTCCCTAAACTTAATCTTTTCCAATTAGGGTTTTTAACCAATCTTGTGCATCCAATAGGTGTTTTTGTGTCATTGGATGAATATTTATGTCATTTTCGTCCTCCTTACACTTAATCTTGTCCAATTAGGGTTTTTACACAATCTTGTGCATCCAATAGGTGTTTTGTGTCATTGGATGAACATTTAGGTCATTTTCGTCCTCCCTAAACTTAATCTTGTCCAATTAGGGTTTCTAACCAATCATATGCATCCAATAGGTTTTTTTGTGTCATTGGATGAACAATTAGGTCATTTTCTTCCTCCCTAGGCTAATTCTTGTCCAATTAGGGTTTTTAAGCAATCTTGTGCATCCAATAGGTGTTTTGTGTCATTCGATGAACATTTACGTCATTTTCGTCCTCCCTTGGCTAATTCTTTTCCAATTAGGGTTTTTAACCAATCTTGTGCATCCAATAGGTGTTTTTGTGTCATTGGATGAATATTTATGTCATTTTCGTCCTCCTTACACTTAATCTTGTCCAATTAGGGTTTTTACACAATCTTGTGCATCCAATAGGTGTTTTGTGTCATTGGATGAACATTTAGGTCATTTTCGTCCTCCCTAAACTTAATCTTGTCCAATTAGGGTTTCTAACAAATCTTGTGGATCCAATAGGTGTTTTGTGTCATTGGATGAACATTTAGGTCATTTTCGTCCTCCCTAAACTTAATCTTGTCCAATTAGGGTTTCTAACCAATATTGTGCATCCAATAGGTGTTTTTGTATCATTGGATGAACAATTAGATCATTTTCGTCCTCCCTAGGCTAATTCTTCTCCAGTTAGGGTTTTTAACAAATCTTGTGCATCCAATAGGTGTTTTGTGTCAATGGATGAAAATTTAGGTCATTTTCGTTCTCCCTAGGCTTATTCTTGTCCAATTAGGGTTTTTCACCAATCTTGTGCATCAAATAGGTGTTTTGTGTCATTGGATGAATATTTAGGTCATTTTCGTCCTCCCTAAACTTAATCTTGTCCAATTAGGGTTTCTAACCAATTTTGTGCATCCAATAGGTGTTTTTGTATCATTGGATGAACATTTAGGTCATTTTCGTCCTCCATAAACTTAATCTTGTCCAATTAGGGTTTCTAACCAATCATATGCATCCAATAGGTTTTTTTGTGTCATTGGATGAACAATTAGGTCATTTTCTTCCTCCCTAGGCTAATTCATGTCCAATTAGGGTTTTTAAGCAATCTTGTGCATCCAATAGGTGTTTTGTGTCATTGGATGAACATTTAGGTCGTTTTCGTCCTCCCTAGGCTAATTCTTGTCGAATTAGGGTTTTTAAGCAATCTTGTGCATCCAATAGGTGTTTTGTGTCATTCGATGAACATTTACGTCATTTTCGTCCTCCCTTGGCTAATTCTTTTCCAATTAGGGTTTTTAACCAATCTTGTGCATCCAATAGGTGTTTTTGTGTCATTGGATGAATATTTATGTCATTTTCGTCCTCCTTACACTTAATCTTGTCCAATTAGGGTTTTTACACAATCTTGTGCATCCAATAGGTGTTTTGTGTCATTGGATGAACATTTAGGTCATTTTCGTCTTCCTTACACTTAATCTTGTCCAATTAGGGATTCTAACCAATTTTGTGCATCCAATAGGTGTTTTTGTATCAATTGATGAACATTTAGGTCGTTTTCGTCCTCCCTAGGCTAATTCTTGTCCAATTAGGGTTTTTAAGCAATCTTGTGCATCCAATAGGTGTTTTGTGTCATTCGATGAACATTTACGTCATTTTCGTCCTCCCTTGGCTAATTCTTTTCCAATTAGGGTTTTTAACCAATCTTGTGCATCCAATAGGTGTTTTTGTGTCATTGGATGAATATTTATGTCATTTTCGTCCTCCTTACACTTAATCTTGTCCAATTAGGGTTTTTACACAATCTTGTGCATCCAATAGGTGTTTTGTGTCATTGGATGAACATTTAGGTCATTTTCGTCCTCCCTAAACTTAATCTTGTCCAATTAGGGTTTCTAACCAATCATATGCATCCAATAGGTTTTTTTGTGTCATTGGATGAACAATTAGGTCATTTTCGTCCTCCCTAGGCTAATTCTTGTCCAATTAGGGTTTTTAAGCAATCTTGTGCATCCAATAGGTGTTTTGTGTCATTGGATGAACATTTAGGTCATTTTCGTCCTCCCTAGGCTAATTCTTGTCCAATTAGGGTTTCTAACCAATCTTGTACTTCCAATAGGTGTTTTTGTGTCATTGGATGAACATTTACGTCATTTTCTTCCAACCTAGGCTAATTCTTGTCCAATTAGGGTTATTAACCAATCTTGTACATCCAACAGGTGTTTTGTGTCATTGGATGAACATTTAGGTCATTTTCATCCTCCCTAAACTTAATCTTGTCCAATTAGGGTTTTTAACCAATCTTGTGCATCCAATAGGTGTTTTTGTGTCATTGGATGAATATTTATGTCATTTTCGTCCTCCTTACACTTAATCTTGTCCAATTAGGGTTTTTAACCAATCTTGTGCATCCAATAGGTGTTTTGTGTAATTGGATGAACAATTAGGTCAATTTTGTCCTCCCTAAACTTTATCTTGTCCAATTAGGGTTTATAACCAATCTTGTGCATCCAATAGGTGTTTTTGTATCATTGGATGAACATTTAGGTCGTTTTCGTCCTCCCTAGGCTAATTCTTGTCCAATTAGGGTTTTTAAGCAATCTTGTGCATCCAATAGGTGTTTTGTGTCATTCGATGAACATTTACGTCATTTTCGTCCTCCCTAGGCTAATTCTTTTCCAATTAGGGTTTTTAACCAATCTTGTGCATCCAATAGGTGTTTTTGTGTCATTGGATGAATATTTATGTCATTTTCGTCCTCCTTACACTTAATCTTGTCCAATTAGGGTTTTTACACAATCTTGTGCATCCATTAGGTGTTTTGTGTCATTGGATGAACATTTAGGTCATTTTCGTCCTCCCTAAACTTAATCTTGTCCAATTAGGGTTTCTAACAAATCTTGTGGATCCAATAGGTGTTTTGTGTCATTGGATGAACATTTAGGTCATTTTCGTCCTCCCTAAACTTAATCTTGTCCAATTAGGGTTTCTAACCAATATTGTGCATCCAATAGGTGTTTTTGTATCATTGGATGAACAATTAGGTCATTTACGTCCTCCCTAGGCTAATTCTTGTCCAATTAGGGTTTTTAACCAATCTTGTGCATCCAATAGGTGTTTTGTGTCATTGGATGAACATTTAGGTCATTTTCGTCCTCCCTAAACTTAATCTTGTCCAATTAGGGTTTCTAACAAATCTTGTGGATCCAATAGGTGTTTTGTGTCATTGGATGAACATTTAGGTCATTTTCGTCCTCCCTAAACTTAATCTTGTCCAATTAGGGTTTCTAACTAATATTGTGCATCCAATAGGTGTTTTTGTATCATTGGATGAACAATTAGGTCATTTTCGTCCTCCCTAGGCTAATTCTTTTCCAATTAGGGTTTTTAACCAATCTTGTGCATCCAATAGGTGTTTTTGTGTCATTGGATGAATATTTATGTCATTTTTGTCCTCCTTACACTTAATCTTGTCCAATTAGGGTTTTTACACAATCTTGTGCATCCAATAGGTGTTTTGTGTCATTGGATGAACATTTAGGTCATTTTCGTCCTCCCTAAACTTAATCTTGTCCAATTAGGGTTTCTAACAAATCTTGTGGATCCAATAGGTGTTTTGTGTCATTGGATGAACATTTAGGTCGTTTTCGTCATCCCTAAACTTAATCTTGTCCAATTAGGGTTTCTAACCAATATTGTGCATCCAATAGGTGTTTTTGTATCATTGGATGAACAATTAGGTCATTTTCGTCCTCCCTAGGCTAATTCTTCTCCAATTAGGGTTTTTAACCAATCTTGTGCATCCAACAGGTGTTTTGTGTCAATGGATGAAAATTTAGGTCATTTTCGTTCTCCCTAGGCTTATTCTTGTCCAATTAGGGTTTTTCACCAATCTTGTGCATCCAATAGGTGTTTTTGTGTCATTGGATGAACATTTAGGTCATTTTCGTTCTCCCTAGGCTAATTCTTGTCCAATTAGGGTTTTTAACCAATCTTGTGCATCCAATAGGTGTTTTGTGTCATTGGATGAACATTTTAGGTCATTTTCGTCCTCCCTAAACTTAATCTTGTCCAATTAGGGTTTCTAACCAATCTTGTGCATCCAATAGGTGTTTTTGTATCATTGGATGAATAATTAGGTCATTTTCGTCCTCCCTAGGCTAATTCTTGTCCAATTAGGGTTTTTAACCAATCTTGTGCATCCAATAGGTGTTTTGTGTCAATGGATGAAAATTTAGGTCATTTTCATTCTCCCTAGGCTTATTCTTGTCCAATTAGGGTTTTTAACCAATCTTGTGCATCCAATAGGTGCTTTTGTGTCATTGGATGAATATTTATGTCATTTTCGTCCTCCCTAGGCTAATTCTTGTCCAATTAGGGTTTTTAACCAATCTTGTGCATTGAATAGGTGTTTTTGTGTCATTGGATGAATATTTATGTCATTTTCGTCCTCCTTACACTTAATCTGGTCCAATTAGGGTTTTTAACCAATCTTGTGCATCCAATAGGTGTTTTGTGTCATTGGATGAACATTTAGGTCATTTTCGTCTTCCCTAGACTAATTCTTGTCCAATTAAGGTTTCTAACCAATCTTGTACTTCGAACAGGTGTTTTGTGTCATTGGATGAACATTTAGGTCATTTTCGTCCTCCCTAAACTTAATCTTGTCCAATTAGGGTTTTTAACCAATCTTGTGCATCCAATAGGTGTTTTTGTGTCATTGGATGAATATTTATGTCATTTTCGTCCTCCTTACACTTAATCTTGTCCAATTAGGGTTTTTAACCAATCTTGTGCATCCAATAGGTGTTTTGTGTCATTGGATGAACATTTAGGTCATTTTCGTCCTCCCAAAACTTAATCTTGTCCAATTAGGGTTTCTTCTAACCAATCATGTGCATCCAATAGGTTTTTTTGTGTCATTGGATGCACAATTAGGTCATTTTCGTCCTCCCTAGGCTAATTCTTGTCCAATTAGGATTTTTAACCAATCTTGTGCATCCAATAGGTGTTTTGTGTCATTGGATGAACATTTTAGGTCATTTTCGTCCTCCCTAAACTTAATCTTGTCCAATTAGGGTTTCTAACCAATATTGTGCATCCAATAGGTGTTTTTGTATCATTGGATGAACAATTAGGTCATTTTCGTCCTCCCTAGGCTAATTCTTGTCCAATTAGGGTTTTTAACCAATATTGTGCATCCAATAGGTGTTTTGTGTCAATGGATGAAAATTTAGGTCATTTTCGTTCTCCCTAGGCTTATTCTTGTCCAATTAGGGTTTTTAACCAATCTTGTGCATCCAATAGGTGTTTTTGTGTCATTGGATGAATATTTATGTCATTTTCGTACTCCCTACACTTAATCTTGTCCAATTAGGGTTTTTAACCAATCTTGTGCATCCAATAGGTGTTTTTGTGTCATTGGATGAATATTTATGTCATTTTCGTCCTCCCTAAACCTAATCTTGTCCAATTAGGGTTTCTAACCAATCTTGTGCATCCAACAGGTGTTTTGTGTCATTGGATGAACATTTAGGTCATTTTCGTCCTCCCTAGGCTAATTCTTGTCCAATTAGGGTTTTTAACCAATCTTGTGCATCCAATAGGTGTTTTTGTGTCATTGGATGAATATTTATGTCATTTTCGTCCTCCTTACATTTATTCTTGTCCAATTAGGGTTTTTAAACAATCTTGTGCATCCAATAGGTGTTTTGTGTCATTGGATGAACATTTAGGTCATTTTCGTCATCCCTAGGCTAATTCTTGTCCAATTAGAGTTTCTAACCAATCTTGTACTTCCAATAGGTGTTTTTTTGTCATTGGATGAACATTTACGTCATTTTCGTCCTCCCTAGGCTAATTCTTTTCCAATTAGGGTTTTTACACAATCTTGTGCATCCAATAGGTGTTTTTGTGTAATTGGATGAACATTTAGGTCATTTTCGTCCTCCCTAAACTTATTCTTGTCCAATTAGGGTTTCTAACAAATCTTGTGGATCCAATAGGTGTTTTGTGTCATTGGATGAACATTTAGGTCATTTTCGTCCTCCCTAAACTTAATCTTGTCCAATTAGGGTTTCTAACCAATATTGTGCATCCAATAGGTGTTTTTGTATCATTGGATGAACAATTAGGTCATTTTCGTCCTCCCTAGGATAATTCTTCTCCAATTAGGGTTTTTAACCAATCTTGTGCATCCAATAGGTGTTTTTGTGTCATTGGATGAATATTTATGTCATTTTCGTCCTCCTTACACTTAATCTTGTCCAATTAGGGTTTTTACACAATCTTGTGCATCCAATAGGTGTTTTGTGTCATTGGATGAACATTTAGGTCATTTTCGTCCTCCCTAAACTTAATCTTGTCCAATTAGGGTTTCTAACAAATCTTGTGGATCCAATAGGTGTTTTGTGTCATTGGATGAACAATTAGGTCATTTTCTTCCTCCCTAGGCTAATTCTTGTCCAATTAGGGTTTTTAAGCAATCTTGTGCATCCAATAGGTGTTTTGTGTCATTCGATGAACATTTACGTTAGTTTCGTCCTCCCTAGGCTAATTCTTTTCCAATTAGGGTTTTTAACCAATCTTGTGCATCCAATAGGTGTTTTTGTGTCATTGGATGAATATTTATGTCATTTTCGTCCTCCTTACACTTAATCTTGTCCAATTAGGGTTTTTACACAATCTTGTGCATCCAATAGGTGTTTTGTGTCATTGGATGAACATTTAGGTCGTTTTCGTCCTCCCTAAACTTAATCTTGTCCAATTAGGGTTTCTAACCAATCATATGCATCCAATAGGTTTTTTTGTGTCATTGGATGAACAATTAGGTCATTTTCTTCCTCCCTAGGCTAATTCTTGTCCAATTAGGGTTTTTAAGCAATCTTGTGCATCCAATAGGTGTTTTGTGTCATTGGATGAACATTTAGGTCGTTTTCGTCCTCCCTAGGCTAATTCTTGTCCAATTAGGGTTTTTAAGCAATCTTGTGCATCCAATAGGTGTTTTGTGTCATTCGATGAACATTTACGTTAGTTTCGTCCTCCCTAGGCTAATTCTTTTCCAATTAGGGTTTTTAACCAATCTTGTGCATCCAATAGGTGTTTTTGTGTCATTGGATGAATATTTATGTCATTTTCGTCCTCCTTACAGTAATCTTGTCCAATTAGGGTTTTTACACAATCTTGTGCATCCAATAGGTGTTTTGTGTCATTGGATGAACATTTAGGTCATTTTCGTCCTCCCTAAAATTAATCTTGTCCAATTAGGGTTTCTAACAAATCTTGTGGATCCAATAGGTGTTTTGTGTCATTGGATGAACATTTAGGTCATTTTCGTCCTCGCTAAACTTAATCTTGTCCAATTAGGGTTTCTAACCAATATTGTGCATCCAATAGGTGTTTTTGTATCATTGGATGAACAATTAGGTCATTTTCGTCCTCCCTAGGCTAATTCTTCTCCAATTAGGGTTTATAACCAATCTTGTGCATCCAATAGGTGTTCTGTGTCAATGGATGAAAATTTAGGTCATTTTCGTTCTCCCTAGGCTTATTCTTGTCCAATTAGGGTTTTTCACCAATCTTGTGCATCAAATAGGTGTTTTGTGTCATTGGATGAATATTTAGGTCATTTTCGTCCTCCCTAAAATTAATCTTGTCCAATTAGGGTTTCTAACAAATCTTGTGGATCCAATAGGTGTTTTGTGTCATTGGATGAACATTTAGGTCATTTTCGTCCTCGCTAAACTTAATCTTGTCCAATTAGGGTTTCTAACCAATATTGTGCATCCAATAGGTGTTTTTGTATCATTGGATGAACAATTAGGTCATTTTCGTCCTCCCTAGGCTAATTCTTTTCCAATTAGGGTTTTTAACCAATCTTGTGCATCCAATAGGTGTTTTTGTGTCATTGGATGAATATTTATGTCATTTTCGTCCTCCTTACAGTAATCTTGTCCAATTAGGGTTTTTACACAATCTTGTGCATCCAATAGGTGTTTTGTGTCATTGGATGAACATTTAGGTCATTTTCGTCCTCCCTAAAATTAATCTTGTCCAATTAGGGTTTCTAACAAATCTTGTGGATCCAATAGGTGTTTTGTGTCATTGGATGAACATTTAGGTCATTTTCGTCCTCGCTAAACTTAATCTTGTCCAATTAGGGTTTCTAACCAATATTGTGCATCCAATAGGTGTTTTTGTATCATTGGATGAACAATTAGGTCATTTTCGTCCTCCCTAGGCTAATTGTTGTCCAATTAGGGTTTTTAACCAATCTTGTGCATCCAATAGGGGTTTTGTGTCAATGGATGAAAATTTAGGTCATTTTCGTTCTCCCTAGGCTTATTCTTGTCCAATTAGGGTTTTTCACCAATCTTGTGCATCAAATAGGTGTTTTTGTGTCATTGGATGAACATTTTGATCATTTTCGTCCTCCCTAGGCTAATTCTTGTCCAATAAGGGTTTTCAAGCAATCTTGTGCATCCAATAGGTGTTTTGTGTCATTGGATGAACATTTAGGTCATTTTCGTCATCCCTAGGCTAATTCTTGTCCAATTAGAGTTTCTAACCAATCTTGTACTTCCAATAGGTGTTTTTGTGTCATTGGATGAACATTTACGTCATTTTCGTCCTCCCTTGGCTAATTCTTGTCCAATTAGGGTTTTTAACCAATCTTGTGCATCCAATAGGTGTTTTGTGTCATTGGATTAACATTTTAGGTCATTTTCGTCCTCCCTAAACTTAATCTTGTCCAATTAGGGTTTCTAACAAATCTTGTGTATCCAATAGGTGTTTTGTGTCATTGGATGAACATTTAGGTCATTTTCGTCCTCCCTAAACTTAATCTTGTCCAATTAGGGTTTCTAACCAATATTGTGCATCCAATAGGTGTTTTTGTATCATTGGATGAACAATTAGGTCATTTACGTCCTCCCTAGGCTAATTCTTGTCCAATTAGGGTTTCTAACCAATCTTGTACTTCCAATAGGTGTTTTTGTGTCATTGGATGAACATTTACGTCATTTTCGTCCTCCCTAGGCTAATTCTTGTCCAATTAGGGTTTTTAACCAATCTTGTGCATCCAATAGGTGTTTTGTGTCAATGGATGAAAATTTAGGTCATTTTCGTTCTCCCTAGGCTTATTCTTGTCCAATTAGGGTTTTTAACCAATCTTGTGCATCAAATAGGTGTTTTGTGTCATTGGATGAATATTTAGGTCATTTTCGTCCTCCCTAAACTTAATCTTGTCCAATTAGGGTTTCTAACCAATTTTGTGCATCCAATAGGTGTTTTTGTATCATTGGATGAACAATTAGGTCATTTTCGTCCTCCCTAGGCTAATTCTTCTCCAGTTAGGGTTTTTAACCAATCTTGTGCATCCAATAGGTGTTTTGTGTCAATGGATGAAAATTTAGGTCATTTTCGTTCTCCCTAGGCTTATTCTTGTCCAATTAGGGTTTTTCACCAATCTTGTGCATCAAATAGGTGTTTTGTGTCATTGGATGAATATTTAGGTCATTTTCGTCCTCCCTAAGCTTAATCTTGTCCAATTAGGGTTTCTAACCAATTTTGTGCATCCAATAGGTGTTTTTGTATCATTGGATGAACATTTAGGTCGTTTTCGTCCTCCCTAGGCTAATTCTTGTCCAATTAGGGTTTTTAAGCAATCTTGTGCATCCAATAGGTGTTTTTGTGTCATTGGATGAATATTTATGTCATTTTCGTCCTCCTTACACTTAATCTTGTCCAATTAGGGTTTTTAACCAATCTTGTGCATCCAATAGGTGTTTTGTGTCATTGGATGAACAATTAGGTCAATTTTGTCCTCCCTAAACTTTATCTTGTCCAATTAGGGTTTATAACCAATCTTGTGCATCCAATAGGTGTTTTGTGTCATTGGATGAACATTTAGGTCATTTTCGTCCTCCCTAAACTTAATCTTGTCCAATTAGGGTTTCTAACCAATTTTGTGCATCCAATAGGTGTTTTGTGTCATTCGATGAACATTTACGTTAGTTTCGTCCTCCCTAGGCTAATTCTTTTCCAATTAGGGTTTTTAACCAATCTTGTGCATCCAATAGGTGTTTTTGTGTCATTGGGTGAATATTTATGTCATTTTCGTCCTCCTTACACTTAATCTTGTCCAATTAGGGTTTTTACACAATCTTGTGCATCCAATAGGTGTTTTGTGTCATTGGATGAACATTTAGGTCATTTTCGTCCTCCCTAAACTTAATCTTGTCCAATTAGGGTTTCTAACAAATCTTGTGGATCCAATAGGTGTTTTGTGTCATTGGATGAACATTTAGGTCATTTTCGTCCTCCCTAAACTTAATCTTGTCCAATTAGGGTTTCTAACCAATATTGTGCATCCAATAGGTGTTTTTGTATCATTGGATGAACAATTAGGTCATTTTCGTCCTCCCTAGGCTAATTCTTCTCCAGTTAGGGTTTTTAACCAATCTTGTGCATCCAATAGGTGTTTTGTGTCAATGGATGAAAATTTAGGTCATTTTCGTTCTCCCTAGGCTTATTCTTGTCCAATTAGGGTTTTTCACCAATCTTGTGCATCAAATAGGTGTTTTGTGTCATTGGATGAATATTTAGGTCATTTTCGTCCACCCTAAACTTAATCTTGTCCAATTAGGGTTTCTAACCAATTTTGTGCATCCAATAGGTGTTTTTGTATCATTGGATGAACATTTAGGTCGTTTTCGTCCTCCCTAGGCTAATTCTTGTCCAATTAGGGTTTTTAAGCAATCTTGTGCATCCAATAGGTGTTTTGTGTCATTCGATGAACATTTACGTCATTTTCGTCCTCCCTAGGCTAATTCTTTTCCAATTAGGGTTTTTATCCAATCTTGTGCATCCAATAGGTGTTTTTGTGTCATTGGATGAATATTTATGTCATTTTCGTCTTCGTTACACTTAATCTTGTCCAATTAGGGTTTTTACACAATCTTGTGCATCCAATAGGTGTTTTGTGTCATTGGATGAACATTTAGGTCATTTTCGTCCTTCCTAAACTTAATCTTGTCCAATTAGGGTTTCTAACAAATCTTGTGGATCCAATAGGTGTTTTGTGTCATTGGATGAACATTTAGGTCATTTTCGTCATCCCTAAACTTAATCTTGTCCAATTAGAGTTTCTAACCAATATTGTGCATCCAATAGGTGTTTTTGTATCGTTGGATGAACAATTAGGTCATTTTCGTGCTCCCTAGGCTAATTCTTCTCCAATTAGGGTTTTTAACCAATCTTGTGCATCCAACAGGTGTTTTGTGTCAATGGATGAAAATTTAGGTCATTTTCGTTCTCCGTAGGCTTATTCTTGTCCAATTAGGGTTTTTCACCAATCTTGTGCATCAAATAGGTGTTTTGTGTCATTGGATGAATATTTAGGTCATTTTCGTCCTCCCTAAACTTAATCTTGTCCAATTAGGGTTTCTAACCAATTTTGTGCATCCAATAGGTGTTTTTGTATCATTGGATGAACATTTAGGTCGTTTTCGTCCTCCCTAGGCTAATTCTTGTCCAATTAGGGTTTTTAAGCAATCTTGTGCATCCAATAGGTGTTTTGTGTCATTCGATGAACATTTACGTAATTTTCGTCCTCCCTAGGCTAATTCTTTTCCAATTAGGGTTTTTAACCAATCTTGTGCATCCAATAGGTGTTTTTGTGTCATTGGATGAATATTTATGTCATTTTCGTCTTCGTTACACTTAATCTTGTCCAATTAGGGTTTTTACACAATCTTGTGCATCCAATAGGTGTTTTGTGTCATTGGATGAACATTTAGGTCATTTTCGTCCTCCCTAAACTTAATCTTGTCCAATTAGGGTTTCTAACAAATCTTGTGGATCCAATAGGTGTTTTGTGTCATTGGATGAACATTTAGGTCATTTTCGTCATCCCTAAATTTAATCTTGTCCAATTAGGGTTTCTAACCAATATTGTGCATCCAATAGGTGTTTTTGTATCATTGGATGAACAATTAGGTCATTTTCGTCCTCCCTAGGCTAATTCTTCTCCAATTAGGGTTTTTAACCAATCTTGTGCATCCAATAGGTGTTTTGTGTCAATGGATGAAAATTTAGGTCATTTTCGTTCTCCCTAGGCTTATTCTTGTCCAATTAGGGTTTCTAACAAATCTTGTGGATCCAATAGGTGTTTTGTGTCATTGGATGAACATTTAGGTCATTTTCGTCCTCCCTAAACTTAATCTTGTCCAATTAGGGTTTCTAACCAATATTGTGCATCCAATAGGTTTTTTGTATCATTGGATGAACAATTAGGTCAGTTTCGTCCTCCCTAGGCTAATTGTTGTCCAATTAGGGTTTTTAACCAATCTTGTGCATCCAATAGGGGTTTTGTGTCAATGGATGAAAATTTAGGTCATTTTCGTTCTCCCTAGGCTTATTCTTGTCCAATTAGGGTTTTTCACCAATCTTGTGCATCAAATAGGTGTTTTTGTGTCATTGGATGAACATTTTGATCATTTTCTTCCTCCCTAGGCTAATTCTTGTCCAATAAGGGTTTTCAAGCAATCTTGTGCATCCAATAGGTGTTTTGTGTCATTGGATGAACATTTAGGTCATTTTCGTCATCCCTAGGCTAATTCTTGTCCAATTAGAGTTTCTAACCAATCTTGTACTTCCAATAGGTGTTTTTGTGTCATTGGATGAACATTTACGTCATTTTCGTCCTCCCTAGGCTAATTCTTGTCCAATTAGGGTTTTTCACCAATCTTGTGCATCCAATAGGAGTTTTGTGTCATTGGATTAACATTTTAGGTCATTTTCGTCCTCCCTAAACTTAATCTTGTCCAATTAGGGTTTCTAACAAATCTTGTGTATCCAATAGGTGTTTTGTGTCATTGGATGAACATTTAGGTCATTTTCGTCCTCCCTAAACTTAATCTTGTCCAATTAGGGTTTCTAACCAATATTGTGCATCCAATAGGTGTTTTTGTATCATTGGATGAACAATTAGGTCATTTACGTCCTCCCTAGGCTAATTCTTGTCCAATTAGGGTTTTTAACCAATCTTGTGCATCCAATAGGTGTTTTGTGTCATTAGATGAACATTTTAGGTCGTTTTCGTCCTCCCTAAACTTAATCTTGTCCAATTAGGTTTTCTAACCAATCTTGTGCATCCAACAGGTGTTTTTGTGTCATTGGATGAATATTTATGTCATTTTCGTCTTCCTTACACTTAATCTTGTCCAATTAGGGTTTTTACACAATCTTGTGCATCCAATAGGTGTTTTGTGTCATTGGATGAACATTTAGGTCATTTTCGTCCTCCCTAAACTTAATCTTGTCCAATTAGGGTTTCTAACAAATCTTGTGGATCCAATAGGTGTTTTTGTATCATTGGATGAACATTTAGGTCGTTTTCGTCCTCCCTAGGCTAATTCTTGTCCAATTAGGGTTTTTAAGCAATCTTGTGCATCCAATAGGTGTTTTGTGTCATTCGATGAACATTTACGTCATTTTCGTCCTCCCTAGGCTAATTCTTTTCCAATTAGGGTTTTTATCCAATCTTGTGCATCCAATAGGTGTTTTTGTGTCATTGGATGAATATTTATGTCATTTTCGTCTTCGTTACACTTAATCTTGTCCAATTAGGGTTTTTACACAATCTTGTGCATCCAATAGGTGTTTTGTGTCATTGGATGAATATTTAGGTCATTTTCGTCCTCCCTAAACTTAATCTTGTCCAATTAGGGTTTCTAACCAATTTTGTGCATCCAATAGGTGTTTTTGTATCATTGGATGAACATTTAGGTCGTTTTCGTCCTCCCTAGGCTAATTCTTGTCCAATTAGGGTTTTTAAGCAATCTTGTGCATCCAATAGGTGTTTTGTGTCATTCGATGAACATTTACGTCATTTTCGTCCTCCCTTGGCTAATTCTTTTCCAATTAGGGTTTTTAACCAATCTTGTGCATCCAATAGGTGTTTTTGTGTCATTGGATGAATATTTATGTCATTTTCGTCCTCCTTACACTTAATCTTGTCCAATTAGGGTTTTTACAGAAACTTGTGCATCCAATAGGTGTTTTGTGTCATTGGATGAACATTTAGGTCATTTTCGTCCTCCATAAACTTAATCTTGTCCAATTAGGGTTTCTAACCAATCATATGCATCCAATAGGTTTTTTTGTGTCAATGGATGAACAATTAGGTCATTTTCGTCCTCCCTAGGCTAATTCTTGTCCAATTAGGGTTTTTAAGCAATCTTGTGCATCCAATAGGTGTTTTGTGTCATTGGATGAACATTTAGGTCGTTTTCGTCCTCCCTAGGCTAATTCTTGTCCAATTAGGGTTTTTAAGCAATCTTGTGCATCCAATAGGTGTTTTGTGTCATTCGATGAACATTTACGTCATTTTCGTCCTCCCTTGGCTAATTCTTTTCCAATTAGGGTTTTTAACCAATCTTGTGCATCCAATAGGTGTTTTTGTGTCATTGGATGAATATTTATGTCATTTTCGTCCTCCTTACACTTAATCTTGTCCAATTAGGGTTTTTACACAATCTTGTGCATCCAATAGGTGTTTTGTGTCATTGGATGAACATTTAGGTCATTTTCGTCCTCCTTACACTTAATCTTGTCCAATTAGGGATTCTAACCAATTTTGTGCATCCAATAGGTGTTTTTGTATCAATTGATGAACATTTAGGTCGTTTTCGTCCTCCCTAGGCTAATTCTTGTCCAATTAGGGTTTTTAAGCAATCTTGTGCATCCAATAGGTGTTTTGTGTCATTCGATGAACATTTACGTCATTTTCGTCCTCCCTTGGCTAATTCTTTTCCAATTAGGGTTTTTAACCAATCTTGTGCATCCAATAGGTGTTTTTGTGTCATTGGATGAATATTTATGTCATTTTCGTCCTCCTTACACTTAATCTTGTCCAATTAGGGTTTTTACACAATCTTGTGCATCCAATAGGTGTTTTGTGTCATTGGATGAACATTTAGGTCATTTTCGTCCTCCCTAAACTTAATCTTGTCCAATTAGGGTTTCTAACCAATCATATGCATCCAATAGGTTTTTTTGTGTCATTGGATGAACATTTAGGTCATTTTCTTCCTCCCTAGGCTAATTCTTGTCCAATTAGGGTTTTTAAGCAATCTTGTGCATCCAATAGGTGTTTTGTGTCATTGGATGAACATTTAGGTCGTTTTCGTCCTCCCTAGGCTAATTCTTGTCCAATTAGGGTTTTTAAGCAATCTTGTGCATCCAATAGGTGTTTTGTGTCATTCGATGAACATTTACGTCATTTTCGTCCTCCCTTGGCTAATTCTTTTCCAATTAGGGTTTTTAACCAATCTTGTGCATCCAATAGGTGTTTTTGTGTCATTGGATGAATATTTATGTCATTTTCGTCCTCCCTAAACTTAATCTTGTCCAATTAGGGTTTCTAACCAATCATATGCATCCAATAGGTTTTTTTGTGTCATTGGATGAACAATTAGGTCATTTTCTTCCTCCCTAGGCTAATTCTTGTCCAATTAGGGTTTTTAAGCAATCTTGTGCATCCAATAGGTGTTTTGTGTCATTGGATGAACATTTAGGTCGTTTTCGTCCTCCCTAGGCTAATTCTTGTCCAATTAGGGTTTTTAAGCAATCTTGTGCATCCAATAGGTGTTTTGTGTCATTCGATGAACATTTACGTTAGTTTCGTCCTCCCTAGGCTAATTCTTTTCCAATTAGGGTTTTTAACCAATCTTGTGCATCCAATAGGTGTTTTTGTGTCATTGGATGAATATTTATGTCATTTTCGTCCTCCTTACAGTAATCTTGTCCAATTAGGGTTTTTACACAATCTTGTGCATCCAATAGGTGTTTTGTGTCATTGGATGAACATTTAGGTCATTTTCGTCCTCCCTAAAATTAATCTTGTCCAATTAGGGTTTCTAACAAATCTTGTGGATCCAATAGGTGTTTTGTGTCATTGGATGAACATTTAGGTCATTTTCGTCCTCGCTAAACTTAATCTTGTCCAATTAGGGTTTCTAACCAATATTGTGCATCCAATAGGTGTTTTTGTATCATTGGATGAACAATTAGGTCATTTTCGTCCTCCCTAGGCTAATTCTTTTCCAATTAGGGTTTTTAACCAATCTTGTGCATCCAATAGGTGTTTTTGTGTCATTGGATGAATATTTATGTCATTTTCGTCCTCCTTACAGTAATCTTGTCCAATTAGGGTTTTTACACAATCTTGTGCATCCAATAGGTGTTTTGTGTCATTGGATGAACATTTAGGTCATTTTCGTCCTCCCTAAAATTAATCTTGTCCAATTAGGGTTTCTAACCAATTTTGTGCATCCAATAGGTGTTTTTGTATCATTGGATGAACATTTAGGTCGTTTTCGTCCTCCCTAGGCTAATTCTTGTCCAATTAGGGTTTTTAAGCAATCTTGTGCATCCAATAGGTGTTTTGTGTCATTCGATGAACATTTACGTCATTTTCGTCCTCCCTAGGCTAATTCTTTTCCAATTAGGGTTTTTAATCAATCTTGTGCATCCAATAGGTGTTTTTGTGTCATTGGATGAATATTTATGTCATTTTCGTCCTCCTTACACTTAATCTTGTCCAATTAGGGTTTTTACACAATCTTGTGCATCAAATAGGTGTTTTGTGTCATTGGATGAATATTTAGGTCATTTTCGTCCTCCCTAAACTTAATCTTGTCCAATTAGGGTTTCTAACCAATTTTGTGCATCCAATAGGTGTTTTTGTATCATTGGATGAACATTTAGGTCGTTTTCGTCCTCCCTAGGCTAATTCTTGTCCAATTAGGGTTTTTAAGCAATCTTGTGCATCCAATAGGTGTTTTGTGTCATTCGATGAACATTTACGTAATTTTCGTCCTCCCTAGGCTAATTCTTTTCCAATTAGGGTTTTTAACCAATCTTGTGCATCCAATAGGTGTTTTTGTGTCATTGGATGAATATTTATGTCATTTTCGTCCTCCTTACAGTAATCTTGTCCAATTAGGGTTTTTACACAATCTTGTGCATCCAATAGGTGTTTTGTGTCATTGGATGAACATTTAGGTCATTTTCGTCCTCCCTAAAATTAATCTTGTCCAATTAGGGTTTCTAACAAATCTTGTGGATCCAATAGGTGTTTTGTGTCATTGGATGAACATTTAGGTCATTTTCGTCCTCCCTAAAATTAATCTTGTCCAATTAGGGTTTCTAACAAATCTTGTGGATCCAATAGGTGTTTTGTGTCATTGGATGAACATTTAGGTCATTTTCGTCCTCGCTAAACTTAATCTTGTCCAATTAGGGTTTCTAACCAATATTGTGCATCCAATAGGTGTTTTTGTATCATTGGATGAACAATTAGGTCATTTTCGTCCTCCCTAGGCTAATTCTTCTCCAATTAGGGTTTTTAACCAATCTTGTGCATCCAATAGGTGTTCTGTGTCAATGGATGAAAATTTAGGTCATTTTCGTTCTCCCTAGGCTTATTCTTGTCCAATTAGGGTTTTTCACCAATCTTGTGCATCAAATAGGTGTTTTGTGTCATTGGATGAATATTTAGGTCATTTTCGTCCTCCCTAAACTTAATCTTGTCGAATTAGGGTTTCTAACAAATCTTGTGGATCCAATAGGTGTTTTGTGTCATTGGATGAACATTTAGGTCATTTTCGTCCTCCCTAAACTTAATCTTGTCCAATTAGGGTTTCTAACCAATATTGTGCATCCAATAGGTGTTTTTGTATCATTGGATGAACAATTAGGTCATTTTCGTCCTCCCTAGGCTAATTCTTCTCCAGTTAGGGTTTTTAACCAATCTTGTGCATCCAATAGGTGTTTTGTGTCAATGGATGAAAATTTAGGTCATTTTCGTTCTCCCTAGGCTTATTCTTGTCCAATTAGGGTTTTTCACCAATCTTGTGCATCAAATAGGTGTTTTGTGTCATTGGATGAATATTTAGGTCATTTTCGTCCTCCCTAAGCTTAATCTTGTCCAATTAGGGTTTCTAACCAATTTTGTGCATCCAATAGGTGTTTTTGTATCATTGGATGAACATTTAGGTCGTTTTCGTCCTCCCTAGGCTAATTCTTGTCCAATTAGGGTTTTTAAGCAATCTTGTGCATCCAATAGGTGTTTTGTGTCATTGGATGAACATTTTAGGTCGTTTTCGTCCTCCCTAAACTTAATCTTGTCCAATTAGGGTTTCTAACCAATCTTGTGCATCCAACAGGTGTTTTGTGTCATTGGATGAACATTTAGGTCATTTTCGTCCTACCTAAACTTAATCTTGTCCAATTAGGGTTTCTAAAAAATCTTGTGGATCCAATAGGTGTTTTGTGTCATTGGATGAATATTTATGTCATTTTCGTCCTCCCTAAACTTAATCTTGTCCAATTAGGGTTTCTAACCAATTTTGTGCATCCAATAGGTGTTTTTGTATCATTGGATGAACATTTAGGTCGTTTTCGTCCTCCCTAGGCTAATTCTTGTCCAATTAGGGTTTTTAAGCAATCTTGTGCATCCAATAGGTGTTTTGTGTCATTCGATGAACATTTACGTCATTTTCGTCCTCCCTTGGCTAATTCTTTTCCAATTAGGGTTTTTAACCAATCTTGTGCATCCAATAGGAGTTTTTGTGTCATTGGATGAATATTTATGTCATTTTCGTCCTCCTTACACTTAATCTTGTCCAATTAGGGTTTTTACACAATCTTGTGCATCCAATAGGTGTTTTGTGTCATTGGATGAACATTTAGGTCATTTTCGTCCTCCCTAAACTTAATCTTGTCCAATTAGGGTTTCTAACCAATCATATGCATCCAATAGGTTTTTTTGTGTCATTGGATGAACAATTAGGTCATTTTCTTCCTCCCTAGGTTAATTCTTGTCCAATTAGGGTTTTTAAGCAATCTTGTGCATCCAATAGGTGTTTTGTGTCATTGGATGAACATTTAGGTCATTTTCGTCGTCCCTAGGCTAATTCTTGTCCAATTAGGGTTTCTAACCAATCTTGTACTTCCAATAGGTGTTTTTGTGTCATTGGATGAACATTTACGTCATTTTCGTCCAACCTAGGCTAATTCTTGTCCAATTAGGGTTTTTAACCAATCTTGTGCATCCGATAGGTGTTTTTGTTCATTGGATGAACATTTTGATCATTTTCGTCCTCCCTAGGCTAATTCTTGTCCAATAAGGGTTTTTAAGCAATCTTGTGCATCCAATAGGTGTTTTGTGTCATTGGATGAACATTTAGGTCATTTTCGTCATCCCTAGGCTAATTCTTGTCCAATTAGAGTTTCTAACCAATCTTGTACTTCCAATAGGTGTTTTTTTGTCATTGGATGAACATTTACGTCATTTTCGTCCTCCCTAGGCTAATTCTTTTCCAATTAGGGTTTTTACACAATCTTGTGCATCCAATAGGTGTTTTTGTGTAATTGGATGAACATTTAGGTCATTTTCGTCCTCCCTAAACTTAATCTTGTCCAATTAGGGTTTCTAACAAATCTTGTGGATCCAATAGGTGTTTTGTGTCATTGGATGAACATTTAGGTCATTTTCGTCCTCCCTAAACTTAATCTTTTCCAATTAGGGTTTTTAACCAATCTTGTGCATCCAATAGGTGTTTTTGTGTCATTGGATGAATATTTATGTCATTTTCGTCCTCCTTACACTTAATCTTGTCCAATTAGGGTTTTTACACAATCTTGTGCATCCAATAGGTGTTTTGTGTCATTGGATGAACATTTAGGTCATTTTCGTCCTCCCTAAACTTAATCTTGTCCAATTAGGGTTTCTAACCAATCATATGCATCCAATAGGTTTTTTTGTGTCATTGGATGAACAATTAGGTCATTTTCTTCCTCCCTAGGCTAATTCTTGTCCAATTAGGGTTTTTAAGCAATCTTGTGCATCCAATAGGTGTTTTGTGTCATTGGATGAACATTTAGGTCATTTTCGTCGTCCCTAGGCTAATTCTTGTCCAATTAGGGTTTCTAACCAATCTTGTACTTCCAATAGGTGTTTTTGTGTCATTGGATGAACATTAACGTCATTTTCGTCCAACCTAGGCTAATTCTTGTCCAATTAGGGTTTTTAACCAATCTTGTGCATCCGATAGGTGTTTTTGTGTCATTGGATGAACATTTTGATCATTTTCGTCCTCCCTAGGCTAATTCTTGTCCAATAAGGGTTTTTAAGCAATCTTGTGCATCCAATAGGTGTTTTGTGTCATTGGATGAACATTTAGGTCATTTTCGTCATCCCTAGGCTAATTCTTGTCCAATTAGAATTTCTAACCAATCTTGTACTTCCAATAGGTGTTTTTTTGTCATTGGATGAACATTTACGTCATTTTCGTCCTCCCTAGGCTAATTCTTTTCCAATTAGGGTTTTTACACAATCTTGTGCATCCAATAGGTGTTTTTGTGTAATTGGATGAACATTTAGGTCATTTTCGTCCTCCCTAAACTTAATCTTGTCCAATTAGGGTTTCTAACAAATCTTGTGGATCCAATAGGTGTTTTGTGTCATTGGATGAACATTTAGGTCATTTTCGTCCTCCCTAAACTTAATCTTGTCCAATTAGGGTTTCTAACTAATATTGTGCATCCAATAGGTGTTTTTGTATCATTGGATGAACAATTAGGTCATTTTCGTCCTCCCTAGGCTAATTCTTTTCCAATTAGGGTTTTTAACCAATCTTGTGCATCCAATAGGTGTTTTTGTGTCATTGGATGAATATTTATGTCATTTTTGTCCTCCTTACACTTAATCTTGTCCAATTAGGGTTTTTACACAATCTTGTGCATCCAATAGGTGTTTTGTGTCATTGGATGAACATTTAGGTCATTTTCGTCCTCCCTAAACTTAATCTTGTCCAATTAGGGTTTCTAACAAATCTTGTGGATCCAATAGGTGTTTTGTGTCATTGGATGAACATTTAGGTCATTTTCGTCCTCCCCAAACTTATTCTTGTCCAATTAGGGTTTTTCACCAATCTTGTGCATCAAATAAGAGTTTTGTGTCATTGGATGAATATTTAGGTCATTTTCGTCCTCCCTAAACTTAATCTTGTCCAATTAGGGTTTCTAACCAATATTGTGCATCCAATAGGTGTTTTTGTATCATTGGATGAACAATTAGGTCATTTTCGTCCTCCCTAGGCTAATTCTTCTCCAATTAGGGTTTTTAACCAATCTTGTGCATCCAATAGGTGTTTTGTGTCAATGGATGAAAATTTAGGTCATTTTCGTTCTCCCTAGGCTTATTCTTGTCCAATTAGGGTTTTTAACCAATCTTGTGCATCCAATAGGTGTTTTTGTGTCATTGGATGAATATTTATGTCATTTTCGTCCTCCTTACACTTAATCTTGTCCAATTAGGGTTTTTAACCAATCTTGTGCATCCAATAGGTGTTTTGTGTCATTGGATGAACATTTAGGTCATTTTCGTCCTCCTTACACTTAATCTTGTCCAATTAGGGATTCTAACCAATTTTGTGCATCCAATAGGTGTTTTTGTATCAATTGATGAACATTTAGGTCGTTTTCGTCCTCCCTAGGCTAATTCTTGTCCAATTAGGGTTTTTAAGCAATCTTGTGCATCCAATAGGTGTTTTGTGTCATTCGATGAACATTTACGTCATTTTCGTCCTCCCTTGGCTAATTCTTTTCCAATTAGGGTTTTTAACCAATCTTGTGCATCCAATAGGTGTTTTTGTGTCATTGGATGAATATTTATGTCATTTTCGTCCTCCTTACACTTAATCTTGTCCAATTAGGGTTTTTACACAATCTTGTGCATCCAATAGGTGTTTTGTGTCATTGGATGAACATTTAGGTCATTTTCGTCCTCCCTAAACTTAATCTTGTCCAATTAGGGTTTCTAACCAATCATATGCATCCAATAGGTGTTTTTGTGTCATTGGATGAACAATTAGGTCATTTTCTTCCTCCCTAGGCTAATTCTTGTCCAATTAGGGTTTTTAAGCAATCTTGTGCATCCAATAGGTGTTTTGTGTCATTGGATGAACATTTAGGTCATTTTCGTCGTCCCTAGGCTAATTCTTGTCCAATTAGGGTTTCTAACCAATCTTGTACTTCCAATAGGTGTTTTTGTGTCATTGGATGAACATTTACGTCATTTTCGTCCAACCTAGGCTAATTCTTGTCCAATTAGGGTTTTTAACCAATCTTGTGCATCCAATAGGTGTTTTTGTGTCATTGGATGAATATTTATGTCATTTTCGTCCTCCCTACACTTAATCTTGTCCAATTAGGGTTTTTAACCAATCTTGTGCATCCAATAGGTGTTTTTGTGTCATTGGATGAATATTTATGTCATTTTCGTCCTCCTTACACTTAATCTTGTCCAATTAGGGTTTTTACACAATCTTGTGCATCCAATAGGTGTTTTGTGTCATTGGATGAACATTTAGGTTATTTTCGTCCTCCCTAAACTTAATCTTGTCCAATTAGGGTTTCTAACCAATTTTGTGCATCCAATAGGTGTTTTTGTATCATTGGATGAACATTTAGGTCGTTTTCGTCCTCCCTAGGCTAATTCTTGTCCAATTAGGGTTTTTAAGCAATCTTGTGCATCCAATAGGTGTTTTGTGTCATTCGATGAACATTTACGTCATTTTCGTCCTCCCTAGGCTAATTCTTTTCCAATTAGGGTTTTTAATCAATCTTGTGCATCCAATAGGTGTTTTTGTGTCATTGGATGAATATTTATGTCATTTTCGTCCTCCTTACACTTAATCTTGTCCAATTAGGGTTTTTACACAATCTTGTGCATCAAATAGGTGTTTTGTGTCATTGGATGAATATTTAGGTCATTTTCGTCCTCCCTAAACTTAATCTTGTCCAATTAGGGTTTCTAACCAATTTTGTGCATCCAATAGGTGTTTTTGTATCATTGGATGAACATTTAGGTCGTTTTCGTCCTCCCTAGGCTAATTCTTGTCCAATTAGGGTTTTTAAGCAATCTTGTGCATCCAATAGGTGTTTTGTGTCATTCGATGAACATTTACGTAATTTTCGTCCTCCCTAGGCTAATTCTTTTCCAATTAGGGTTTTTAACCAATCTTGTGCATCCAATAGGTGTTTTTGTGTCATTGGATGAATATTTATGTCATTTTCGTCCTCCTTACAGTAATCTTGTCCAATTAGGGTTTTTACACAATCTTGTGCATCCAATAGGTGTTTTGTGTCATTGGATGAACATTTAGGTCATTTTCGTCCTCCCTAAAATTAATCTTGTCCAATTAGGGTTTCTAACCAATTTTGTGCATCCAATAGGTGTTTTTGTATCATTGGATGAACATTTAGGTCGTTTTCGTCCTCCCTAGGCTAATTCTTGTCCAATTAGGGTTTTTAAGCAATCTTGTGCATCCAATAGGTGTTTTGTGTCATTCGATGAACATTTACGTTAGTTTCGTCCTCCCTAGGCTAATTCTTTTCCAATTAGGGTTTTTAACCAATCTTGTGCATCCAATAGGTGTTTTTGTGTCATTGGATGAATATTTAGGTCATTTTCGTCCTCCTTACACTTAATCTTGTCCAATTAGGGTTTTTACACAATCTTGTGCATCCAATAGGTGTTTTGTGTCATTGGATGAACATTTAGGTCATTTTCGTCCTCCCTAAACTTAATCTTGTCCAATTAGGGTTTCTAACAAATCTTGTGGATCCAATAGGTGTTTTGTGTCATTGGATGAACATTTAGGTCATTTTCGTCCTCCCTAAACTTAATCTTGTCCAATTAGGGTTTCTAACCAATATTGTGCATCCAATAGGTGTTTTTGTATCATTGGATGAACAATTAGATCATTTTCGTCCTCCCTAGGCTAATTCTTCTCCAGTTAGGGTTTTTAACCAATCTTGTGCATCCAATAGGTGTTTTGTGTCATTGGATGAATATTTATGTCATTTTCGTCCTCCTTACACTTAATCTTGTCCAATTAGGGTTTTTACACAATCTTGTGCATCCAATAGGTGTTTTGTGTCATTGGATGAACATTTAGGTCATTTTCGTCCTCCCTAAACTTAATCTTGTCCAATTAGGGTTTCTAACAAATCTTGTGGATCCAATAGGTGTTTTGTGTCATTGGATGAACATTTAGGTCATTTTCGTCCTCCCTAAACTTAATCTTGTCCAATTAGGGTTTCTAACCAATATTGTGCATCCAATAGGTGTTTTTGTATCATTGGATGAACATTTACGTCGTTTTCGTCCTCCCTAGGCTAATTCTTTTCCAATTAGGGTTTTTAACCAATCTTGTGCATCCAATACGTGTTTTTGTGTCATTGGATGAATATTTATGTCATTTTCGTCCTCCTTACAGTAATCTTGTCCAATTAGGGTTTTTACACAATCTTGTGCATCCAATAGGTGTTTTGTGTCATTGGATGAACATTTAGGTCATTTTCGTCCTCCCTAAAATTAATCTTGTCCAATTAGGGTTTCTAACAAATCTTGTGGATCCAATAGGTGTTTTGTGTCATTGGATGAACATTTAGGTCATTTTCGTCCTCCCTAAACTTAATCTTGTCCAATTAGGGTTTCTAACCAATATTGTGCATCCAATAGGTTTTTTGTATCATTGGATGAACAATTAGGTCATTTTCGTCCTCCCTAGGCTAATTGTTGTCCAATTAGGGTTTTTAACCAATCTTCTGCATCCAATAGGGGTTTTGTGTCAATGGATGAAAATTTAGGTCATTTTCGTTCTCCCTAGGCTTATTCTTGTCCAATTAGGGTTTTTCAACAATCTTGTGCATCAAATAGGTGTTTTTGTGTCATTGGATGAACATTTTGATCATTTTCGTCCTCCCTAGGCTAATTCTTGTCCAATAAGGGTTTTCAAGCAATCTTGTGCATCCAATAGGTGTTTTGTGTCATTGGATGAACATTTAGGTCATTTTCGTCATCCCTAGGCTAATTCTTGTCCAATTAGAGTTTCTAACCAATCTTGTACTTCCAATAGGTGTTTTTGTGTCATTGGATGAACATTTACGTCATTTTCGTCCTCCCTTGGCTAATTCTTGTCCAATTAGGGTTTTTAACCAATCTTGTGCATCCAATAGGTGTTTTGTGTCATTGGATTAACATTTTAGGTCATTTTCGTCCTCCCTAAACTTAATCTTGTCCAATTAGGGTTTCTAACAAATCTTGTGTATCCAATAGGTGTTTTGTGTCATTGGATGAACATTTAGGTCATTTTCGTCCTCCCTAAACTTAATCTTGTCCAATTAGGGTTTCTAACCAATATTGTGCATCCAATAGGTGTTTTTGTATCATTGGATGAACAATTAGGTCATTTACGTCCTCCCTAGGCTAATTCTTGTCCAATTAGGGTTTTTAACCAATCTTGTGCATCCAATAGGTGTTTTGTGTCATTAGATGAACATTTTAGGTCGTTTTCGTCCTCCCTAAACTTAATCTTGTCCAATTAGGTTTTCTAACCAATCTTGTGCATCCAACAGGTGTTTTTGTGTCATTGGATGAATATTTATGTCATTTTCGTCTTCCTTACACTTAATCTTGTCCAATTAGGGTTTTTACACAATCTTGTGCATCCAATAGGTGTTTTGTGTCATTGGATGAACATTTAGGTCATTTTCGTCCTCCCTAAACTTAATCTTGTCCAATTAGGGTTTCTAACAAATCTTGTGGATCCAATAGGTGTTTTGTGTCATTGGATGAACATTTAGGTCATTTTCGTCCTCACTAAACTTAATCTTGTCCAATTAGGGTTTCTAACCAATATTGTGCATCCAATAGGTGTTTTTGTATCATTGGATGAACAATTAGGTCATTTTCGTCCTCCCTAGGCTAATTCTTCTCCAATTAGGGTTTTTAACCAATCTTGTGCATCCAATAGGTGTTTTTGTGTCATTGGATGAACATTTAGGTCATTTTCGTCCTCCCTAGGCTAATTCTTTTCCAATTAGGGTTTTTAACCAATCTTGTGCATCCAATAGGTGTTTTTGTGTCATTGGATGAATATTTATGTCATTTTCGTCCTCCTTACACTTAATCTTTTCCAATTAGGGTTTTTAACCAATCTCGTGCATCCAATAGGTGTTTTGTGTCATTGGATGAACATTTAGGTCATTTTAGTCCTCCCTAAACTTAATCTTGTCCAATTAGGGTTTCTAACCAATCATGTGCATCCAATAGGTTTTTTTGTGTCATTGGATGAACAATTAGGTCATTTTCGTCCTCCCTAGGCTAATTCTTGTCCAATTAGGGTTTTTAACCAATCTTGTGCATCCAATAGGTGTTTTTGTGTCATTGGATGAATATTTATGTCATTTTCGTCCTCCTTACACTTAATCTGGTCCAATTAGGGTTTTTAACCAATCTTGTGCATCAAATAGGTGTTTTGTGTCATTGGATGAATATTTAGGTCATTTTCGTCCTCCCTAAACTTAATCTTGTCCAATTAGGGTTTCTAACCAATTTTGTGCATCCAATAGGTGTTTTTGTATCATTGGATGAACATTTAGGTCGTTTTCGTCCTCCCTAGGCTAATTCTTGTCCAATTAGGGTTTTTAAGCAATCTTGTGCATCCAATAGGTGTTTTGTGTCATTCGATGAACATTTACGTAATTTTCGTCCTCCCTAGGCTAATTCTTTTCCAATTAGGGTTTTTAACCAATCTTGTGCATCCAATACGTGTTTTTGTGTCATTGGATGAATATTTATGTCATTTTCGTCCTCCTTACAGTAATCTTGTCCAATTAGGGTTTTTACACAATCTTGTGCATCCAATAGGTGTTTTGTGTCATTGGATGAACATTTAGGTCATTTTCGTCCTCCCTAAAATTAATCTTGTCCAATTAGGGTTTCTAACAAATCTTGTGGATCCAATAGGTGTTTTGTGTCATTGGATGAACATTTAGGTCATTTTCGTCCTCGCTAAACTTAATCTTGTCCAATTAGGGTTTCTAACCAATATTGTGCATCCAATAGGTGTTTTTGTATCATTGGATGAACAATTAGGTCATTTTCGTCCTCCCTAGGCTAATTCTTCTCCAATTAGGGTTTTTAACCAATCTTGTGCATCCAATAGGTGTTCTGTGTCAATGGATGAAAATTTAGGTCATTTTCGTTCTCCCTAGGCTTATTCTTGTCCAATTAGGGTTTTTCACCAATCTTGTGCATCAAATAGGTGTTTTGTGTCATTGGATGAATATTTAGGTCATTTTCGTCCTCCCTAAACTTAATCTTGTCCAATTAGGGTTTCTAACCAATTTTGTGCATCCAATAGGTGTTTTTGTGTCATTGGATGAACATTTAGGTCGTTTTCGTCCTCCCTAGGCTAATTCTTGTCCAATTAGTGTTTTTAAGCAATCTTGTGCATCCAATAGGTGTTTTGTGTCATTCGATGAACATTTACGTCATTTTCGTCCTCCCTAGGCTAATTCTTTTCCAATTAGGGTTTTTAATCAATCTTGTGCATCCAATAGGTGTTTTTGTGTCATTGGATGAATATTTATGTCATTTTCGTCCTCCTTACACTTAATCTTGTCCAATTAGGGTTTTTACACAATCTTGTGCATCCAATAGGTGTTTTGTGTCATTGGATGAACATTTAGGTCATTTTCGTCCTCCCTAAACTTAATCTTGTCCAATTAGGGTTTCTAACAAATCTTGTGGATCCAATAGGTGTTTTGTGTCATTGGATGAACATTTAGGTCATTTTCGTCCTCCCTAAACTTAATCTTGTCCAATTAGGGTTTCTAACCAATATTGTGCATCCAAGAGGTGTTTTTGTATCATTGGATGAACAATTAGGTCATTTTCGTCCTCCCTAGGCAAATTCTTCTCCAATTAGGGTTTTTAACCAATCTTGTGCATCCAATAGGTGTTTTGTGTCAATGGATGAAAATTTAGGTCATTTTCGTTCTCCCTAGGCTTATTCTTGTCCAATTAGGGTTTTTCACCAATCTTGTGCATCAAATAGGTGTTTTGTGTCATTGGATGAATATTTAGGTCATTTTCGTCCTCCCTAAGCTTAATCTTGTCCAATTAGGGTTTCTAACCAATTTTGTGCATCCAATAGGTGTTTTTGTATCATTGGATGAACATTTAGGTCGTTTTCGTCCTCCCTAGGCTAATTCTTGTCCAATTAGGGTTTTTAAGCAATCTTGTGCATCCAATAGGTGTTTTGTGTCATTCGATGAACATTTACGTCATTTTCGTCCTCCCTAGGCTAATTCTTTTCCAATTAGGGTTTTTATCCAATCTTGTGCATCCAATAGGTGTTTTTGTGTCATTGGATGAATATTTATGTCATTTTCGTCTTCGTTACACTTAATCTTGTCCAATTAGGGTTTTTACACAATCTTGTGCATCCAATAGGTGTTTTGTGTCATTGGATGAACATTTAGGTCATTTTCATCCTCCCTAAACTTAATCTTGTCCAATTAGGGTTTCTAACAAATCTTGTGGATCCAATAGGTGTTTTGTGTCATTGGATGAACATTTAGGTCATTTTCGTCATCCCTAAACTTAATCTTGTCCAATTAGGGTTTCTAACCAATATTGTGCATCCAATAGGTGTTTTTGTATCGTTGGATGAACAATTAGGTCATTTTCGTGCTCCCTAGGCTAATTCTTCTCCAATTAGGGTTTTTAACCAATCTTGTGCATCGAACAGGTGTTTTGTGTCAATGGATGAAAATTTAGGTCATTTTCGTTCTCCGTAGGCTTATTCTTGTCCAATTAGGGTTTTTCACCAATCTTGTGCATCAAATAGGTGTTTTGTGTCATTGGATGAATATTTAGGTCATTTTCGTCCTCCCTAAACTTAATCTTGTCCAATTAGGGTTTCTAACCAATTTTGTGCATCCAATAGGTGTTTTTGTATCATTGGATGAACATTTAGGTCGTTTTCGTCCTCCCTAGGCTAATTCTTGTCCAATTAGGGTTTTTAAGCAATCTTGTGCATCCAATAGGTGTTTTGTGTCATTCGATGAACATTTACGTAATTTTCGTCCTCCCTAGGCTAATTCTTTTCCAATTAGGGTTTTTAACCAATCTTGTGCATCCAATAGGTGTTTTTGTGTCATTGGATGAATATTTATGTCATTTTCGTCCTCCTTACAGTAATCTTGTCCAATTAGGGTTTTTACACAATCTTGTGCATCCAATAGGTGTTTTGTGTCATTGGATGAACATTTAGGTCATTTTCGTCCTCCCTAAAATTAATCTTGTCCAATTAGGGTTTCTAACAAATCTTGTGGATCCAATAGGTGTTTTGTGTCATTGGATGAACATTTAGGTCATTTTCGTCCTCCCTAAAATTAATCTTGTCCAATTAGGGTTTCTAACAAATCTTGTGGATCCAATAGGTGTTTTGTGTCATTGGATGAACATTTAGGTCATTTTCGTCCTCGCTAAACTTAATCTTGTCCAATTAGGGTTTCTAACCAATATTGTGCATCCAATAGGTGTTTTTGTATCATTGGATGAACAATTAGGTCATTTTCGTCCTCCCTAGGCTAATTCTTCTCCAATTAGGGTTTTTAACCAATCTTGTGCATCCAATAGGTGTTCTGTGTCAATGGATGAAAATTTAGGTCATTTTCGTTCTCCCTAGGCTTATTCTTGTCCAATTAGGGTTTTTCACCAATCTTGTGCATCAAATAGGTGTTTTGTGTCATTGGATGAATATTTAGGTCATTTTCGTCCTCCCTAAAATTAATCTTGTCCAATTAGGGTTTCTAACAAATCTTGTGGATCCAATAGGTGTTTTGTGTCATTGGATGAACATTTAGGTCATTTTCGTCCTCGCTAAACTTAATCTTGTCCAATTAGGGTTTCTAACCAATATTGTGCATCCAATAGGTGTTTTTGTATCATTGGATGAACAATTAGGTCATTTTCGTCCTCCCTAGGCTAATTCTTTTCCAATTAGGGTTTTTAACCAATCTTGTGCATCCAATAGGTGTTTTTGTGTCATTGGATGAATATTTATGTCATTTTCGTCCTCCTTACAGTAATCTTGTCCAATTAGGGTTTTTACACAATCTTGTGCATCCAATAGGTGTTTTGTGTCATTGGATGAACATTTAGGTCATTTTCGTCCTCCCTAAAATTAATCTTGTCCAATTAGGGTTTCTAACAAATCTTGTGGATCCAATAGGTGTTTTGTGTCATTGGATGAACATTTAGGTCATTTTCGTCCTCGCTAAACTTAATCTTGTCCAATTAGGGTTTCTAACCAATATTGTGCATCCAATAGGTGTTTTTGTATCATTGGATGAACAATTAGGTCATTTTCGTCCTCCCTAGGCTAATTGTTGTCCAATTAGGGTTTTTAACCAATCTTGTGCATCCAATAGGGGTTTTGTGTCAATGGATGAAAATTTAGGTCATTTTCGTTCTCCCTAGGCTTATTCTTGTCCAATTAGGGTTTTTCACCAATCTTGTGCATCAAATAGGTGTTTTTGTGTCATTGGATGAACATTTTGATCATTTTCGTCCTCCCTAGGCTAATTCTTGTCCAATAAGGGTTTTCAAGCAATCTTGTGCATCCAATAGGTGTTTTGTGTCATTGGATGAACATTTAGGTCATTTTCGTCATCCCTAGGCTAATTCTTGTCCAATTAGAGTTTCTAACCAATCTTGTACTTCCAATAGGTGTTTTTGTGTCATTGGATGAACATTTACGTCATTTTCGTCCTCCCTTGGCTAATTCTTGTCCAATTAGGGTTTTTAACCAATCTTGTGCATCCAATAGGTGTTTTGTGTCATTGGATTAACATTTTAGGTCATTTTCGTCCTCCCTAAACTTAATCTTGTCCAATTAGGGTTTCTAACAAATCTTGTGTATCCAATAGGTGTTTTGTGTCATTGGATGAACATTTAGGTCATTTTCGTCCTCCCTAAACTTAATCTTGTCCAATTAGGGTTTCTAACCAATATTGTGCATCCAATAGGTGTTTTTGTATCATTGGATGAACAATTAGGTCATTTACGTCCTCCCTAGGCTAATTCTTGTCCAATTAGGGTTTTTAACCAATCTTGTGCATCCAATAGGTGTTTTGTGTCATTAGATGAACATTTTAGGTCGTTTTCGTCCTCCCTAAACTTAATCTTGTCCAATTAGGTTTTCTAACCAATCTTGTGCATCCAACAGGTGTTTTTGTGTCATTGGATGAATATTTATGTCATTTTCGTCTTCCTTACACTTAATCTTGTCCAATTAGGGTTTTTACACAATCTTGTGCATCCAATAGGTGTTTTGTGTCATTGGATGAACATTTAGGTCATTTTCGTCCTCCCTAAACTTAATCTTGTCCAATTAGGGTTTCTAACAAATCTTGTGGATCCAATAGGTGTTTTTGTATCATTGGATGAACATTTAGGTCGTTTTCGTCCTCCCTAGGCTAATTCTTGTCCAATTAGGGTTTTTAAGCAATCTTGTGCATCCAATAGGTGTTTTGTGTCATTCGATGAACATTTACGTCATTTTCGTCCTCCCTAGGCTAATTCTTTTCCAATTAGGGTTTTTATCCAATCTTGTGCATCCAATAGGTGTTTTTGTGTCATTGGATGAATATTTATGTCATTTTCGTCTTCGTTACACTTAATCTTGTCCAATTAGGGTTTTTACACAATCTTGTGCATCCAATAGGTGTTTTGTGTCATTGGATGAATATTTAGGTCATTTTCGTCCTCCCTAAACTTAATCTTGTCCAATTAGGGTTTCTAACCAATTTTGTGCATCCAATAGGTGTTTTTGTATCATTGGATGAACATTTAGGTCGTTTTCGTCCTCCCTAGGCTAATTCTTGTCCAATTAGGGTTTTTAAGCAATCTTGTGCATCCAATAGGTGTTTTGTGTCATTCGATGAACATTTACGTCATTTTCGTCCTCCCTTGGCTAATTCTTTTCCAATTAGGGTTTTTAACCAATCTTGTGCATCCAATAGGTGTTTTTGTGTCATTGGATGAATATTTATGTCATTTTCGTCCTCCTTACACTTAATCTTGTCCAATTAGGGTTTTTACAGAAACTTGTGCATCCAATAGGTGTTTTGTGTCATTGGATGAACATTTAGGTCATTTTCGTCCTCCATAAACTTAATCTTGTCCAATTAGGGTTTCTAACCAATCATATGCATCCAATAGGTTTTTTTGTGTCAATGGATGAACAATTAGGTCATTTTCGTCCTCCCTAGGCTAATTCTTGTCCAATTAGGGTTTTTAAGCAATCTTGTGCATCCAATAGGTGTTTTGTGTCATTGGATGAACATTTAGGTCGTTTTCGTCCTCCCTAGGCTAATTCTTGTCCAATTAGGGTTTTTAAGCAATCTTGTGCATCCAATAGGTGTTTTGTGTCATTCGATGAACATTTACGTCATTTTCGTCCTCCCTTGGCTAATTCTTTTCCAATTAGGGTTTTTAACCAATCTTGTGCATCCAATAGGTGTTTTTGTGTCATTGGATGAATATTTATGTCATTTTCGTCCTCCTTACACTTAATCTTGTCCAATTAGGGTTTTTACACAATCTTGTGCATCCAATAGGTGTTTTGTGTCATTGGATGAACATTTAGGTCATTTTCGTCCTCCCTAAACTTAATCTTGTCCAATTAGGGTTTCTAACCAATGATATGCATCCAATAGGTTTTTTTGTGTCATTGGATGAACAATTAGGTCATTTTCTTCCTCCCTAGGCTAATTCTTGTCCAATTAGGGTTTTTAAGCAATCTTGTGCATCCAATAGGTGTTTTGTGTCATTGGATGAACATTTAGGTCGTTTTCGTCCTCCCTAGGCTAATTCTTTTCCAATTAGGGTTTTTAACCAATCTTGTGCATCCAATAGGTGTTTTTGTGTCATTGGATGAATATTTATGTCATTTTCGTCCTCCTTACACTTAATCTTGTCCAATTAGGGTTTTTAACCAATCTTGTGCATCCAATAGGTGTTTTGTGTCAATGGATGAAAATTTAGGTCATTTTCGTTCTCCCTAGGCTTATTCTTGTCCAATTAGGGTTTTTCACCAATCTTGTGCATCAAATAGGTGTTTTGTGTCATTGGATGAATATTTAGGTCATTTTCGTCCTCCCTAAACTTAATCTTGTCCAATTAGGGTTTCTAACCAATATTGTGCATCCAATAGGTGTTTTTGTATCATTGGATGAACATTTAGGTCGTTTTCGTCCTCCCTAGGCTAATTCTTGTCCAATTAGGGTTTTTAAGCAATCTTGTGCATCCAATAGGTGTTTTGTGTCATTCGATGAACATTTACGTCATTTTCGTCCTCCCTTGGCTAATTCTTTTCCAATTAGGGTTTTTAACCAATCTTGTGCATCCAATAGGTGTTTTTGTGTCATTGGATGAATATTTATGTCATTTTCGTCCTCCCTAAACTTAATCTTGTCCAATTAGGGTTTCTAACCAATTTTGTGCATCCAATAGGTGTTTTTGTATCATTGGATGAACAATTAGGTCATTTACGTCCTCCCTAGGCTAATTCTTGTCCAATTAGGGTTTTTAACCAATCTTGTGCATCCAATAGGTGTTTTGTGTCATTGGATGAACATTTAGGTCATTTTCGTCCTCCCTAGGCTAATTCTTGTCCAATTAGGGTTTCTTCTAACCAATCATGTGCATCCAATAGGTTTTTTTGTGTCATTGGATGCACAATTAGGTCATTTTCGTCCTCCCTAGGCTAATTCTTGTCCAATTAGGGTTTTTAACCAATCTTGTGCATCCAATAGGTGTTTTTGTGTCATTGCATGAATATTTATGTCATTTTCGTCCTCCCTACACTTAATCTTGTCCAATTAGGGTTTCTAACCAATTTTGTGCATCCAATAGGTGTTTTTGTATCATTGGATGAACATTTAGGTCATTTACGTCCTCCCTAGGCTAATTCTTGTCCAATTAGGGTTTTTAACCAATCTTGTGCATCCAATAGGTGTTTTGTGTCATTGGATGAACATTTTAGGTCGTTTTCGTCCTCCCTAAACTTAATCTTGTCCAATTAGGGTTTCTAACCAATCTTGTGCATCCAACAGGTGTTTTGTGTCATTGGATGAACATTTAGGTCATTTTCGTCCTACCTAAACTTAATCTTGTCCAATTAGGGTTTATAAAAAATCTTGTGGATCCAATAGGTGTTTTGTGTCATTGGATGAATATTTATGTCATTTTCGTCCTCCCTAAACTTAATCTTGTCCAATTAGGGATTCTAACCAATTTTGTGCATCCAATAGGTGTTTTTGTATCAATTGATGAACATTTAGGTCGTTTTCGTCCTCCCTAGGCTAATTCTTGTCCAATTAGGGTTTTTAAGCAATCTTGTGCATCCAATAGGTGTTTTGTGTCATTCGATGAACATTTACGTCATTTTCGTCCTCCCTTGGCTAATTCTTTTCCAATTAGGGTTTTTAACCAATCTTGTGCATCCAATAGGTGTTTTTGTGTCATTGGATGAATATTTATGTCATTTTCGTCCTCCTTACACTTAATCTTGTCCAATTAGGGTTTTTACACAATCTTGTGCATCCAATAGGTGTTTTGTGTCATTGGATGAACATTTAGGTCATTTTCGTCCTCCCTAAACTTAATCTTGTCCAATTAGGGTTTCTAACCAATCATATGCATCCAATAGGTTTTTTTGTGTCATTGGATGAACAATTAGGTCATTTTCTTCCTCCCTAGGCTAATTCTTGTCCAATTAGGGTTTTTAAGCAATCTTGTGCATCCAATAGGTGTTTTGTGTCATTGGATGAACATTTAGGTCATTTTCGTCGTCCCTAGGCTAATTCTTGTCCAATTAGGGTTTCTAACCAATCTTGTACTTCCAATAGGTGTTTTTGTGTCATTGGATGAACATTAACGTCATTTTCGTCCAACCTAGGCTAATTCTTGTCCAATTAGGGTTTTTAACCAATCTTGTGCATCCGATAGGTGTTTTTGTGTCATTGGATGAACATTTTGATCATTTTCGTCCTCCCTAGGCTAATTCTTGTCCAATAAGGGTTTTTAAGCAATCTTGTGCATCCAATAGGTGTTTTGTGTCATTGGATGAACATTTAGGTCATTTTCGTCATCCCAAGGCTAATTCTTGTCCAATTAGAGTTTCTAACCAATCTTGTACTTCCAATAGGTGTTTTTGTGTCATTGGATGAACATTTACGTCATTTTCGTCCTCCCTAGGCCAATTCTTGTCCAATTAGGGTTTTTAACCAATCTTGTGCATCCAATAGGTGTTTTGTGTCTTTGGATTAACATTTTAGGTCATTTTCGTCCTCCCTAAACTTAATCTTGTCCAATTAGGGTTTCTAACAAATCTTGTGCATCCAACAGGTGTTTTGTGTCATTGGATGAACATTTAGGTCCGTTTCGTCCTCCCTAAACTTAATCTTGTCCAATTAGGGTTTCTAACCAATATTGTGCATCCAATAGGTGTTTTTGTATCATTGGATGAACAATTAGGTCATTTTCGTCCCCCTAGGCTAATTCTTCTCCAATTAGGGTTTTTAACCAATCTTGTGCATCCAATAGGTGTTTTGTGTCAATGGATGAAAATTTAGGTCATTTTCGTTCTCCCTAGGCTTATTCTTGTCCAATTAGGGTTTTTCACCAATCTTGTGCATCAAATAGGTGTTTTTGTGTCATTGGATGAACATTTTGATCATTTTCGTCCTCCCTAGGCTAATTCTTGTCCAATAAGGGTTTTTAAGCAATCTTGTGCATCTAATAGGTGTTTTGTGTCATTGGATGAACATTTAGGTCATTTTCGTCTTCCCTAGGCTAATTCTTGTCCAATTAGGGTTTCTAACCAATCTTCTACTTCCAATAGGTGTTTTTGTGTCATTGGATGAAAATTTACGTCATTTTCGTCCAACCTACGCTAATTCTTGTCCAATTAGGGTTTTTAACCAATCTTGTGCATCCAATAGGTGTTTTTGTGTCATTGGATGAACATTTACGTCATTTTCGTCCTCCCTAGGCTAATTCTTTTCCAATTAGGGTTTTTAACCAATCTTGTGCATCCAATAGGTGTTTTTGTGTCATTGGATGAATATTTATGTCATTTTCGTCTTCCTTACACTTAATCTTGTCCAATTAGGGTTTTTACACAATCTTGTGCATCCAATAGGTGTTTTGTGTCATTGGATGAACATTTAGGTCATTTTCGTCCTCCCTAAAATTTATCTTGTCCAATTAGGGTTTCTAACAAATCTTGTGGATCCAATAGGTGTTTTGTGTCATTGGATGAACATTTAGGTCATTTTCGTCCTCGCTAAACTTAATCTTGTCCAATTAGGGTTTCTAACCAATATTGTGCATCCAATAGGTGTTTTTGTATCATTGGATGAACAATTAGGTCATTTTCGTCCTCCCTAGGCTAATTCTTCTCCAATTAGGGTTTTTAACCAATCTTGTGCATCCAATAGGTGTTTTGTGTCAATGGATGAAAATTTAGGTCATTTTCGTTCTCCCTAGGCTTATTCTTGTCCAATTAGGGTTTCTAACAAATCTTGTGGATCCAATAGGTGTTTTGTGTCATTGGATGAACATTTAGGTCATTTTCGTCCTCCCTAAACTTAATCTTGTCCAATTAGGGTTTCTAACCAATTTTGTGCATCCAATAGGTGTTTTTGTATCATTGGATGAACAATTAGATCATTTTCGTCCTCCCTAGGCTAATTCTTCTCCAGTTAGGGTTTTTAACCAATCTTGTGCATCCAATAGGTGTTTTGTGTCAATGGATGAAAATTTAGGTCATTTTCGTTCTCCCTAGGCTTATTCTTGTCCAATTAGGGTTTTTCACCAATCTTGTGCATCAAATAGGTGTTTTGTGTCATTGGATGAATATTTAGGTCATTTTCGTCCTCCCTAAACTTAATCTTGTCCAATTAGGGTTTCTAACCAATTTTGTGCATCCAATAGGTGTTTTTGTATCATTGGATGAACATTTAGGTCATTTTCGTCCTCCATAAACTTAATCTTGTCCAATTAGGGTTTCTAACCAATCATATGCATCCAATAGGTTTTTTTGTGTCATTCGATGAACAATTAGGTCATTTTCTTCCTCCCTAGGCTAATTCTTGTCCAATTAGGGTTTTTAAGCAATCTTGTGCATCCAATAGGTGTTTTGTGTCATTGGATGAACATTTAGGTCGTTTTCGTCCTCCCTAGGCTAATTCTTGTCCAATTAGGGTTTTTAAGCAATCTTGTGCATCCAATAGGTGTTTTGTGTCATTCGATGAACATTTACGTTAGTTTCGTCCTCCCTAGGCTAATTCTTTTCCAATTAGGGTTTTTAACCAATCTTGTGCATCCAATAGGTGTTTTTGTGTCATTGGATGAATATTTATGTCATTTTCGTCCTCCTTACACTTAATCTTGTCCAATTAGGGTTTTTACACAATCTTGTGCATCCAATAGGTGTTTTGTGTCATTGGATGAACATTTAGGTCATTTTCGTCCTCCCTAAACTTAATCTTGTCCAATTAGGGTTTCTAACAAATCTTGTGGATCCAATAGGTGTTTTGTGTCATTGGATGAACATTTAGGTCATTTTCGTCCTCCCTAAACTTAATCTTGTCCAATTAGGGTTTCTAACCAATATTGTGCATCAAATAGGTGTTTTTGTATCATTGGATGAACAATTAGATCATTTTCGTCCTCCCTAGGCTAATTCTTTTCCAGTTAGGGTTTTTAACCAATCTTGTGCATCCAATAGGTGTTTTGTGTCAATGGATGAAAATTTAGGTCATTTTCGTTCTCCCTAGGCTTATTCTTGTCCAATTAGGGTTTTTCACCAATCTTGTGCATCAAATAGGTGTTTTGTGTCATTGGATGAATATTTAGGTCATTTTCGTCCTCCCTAAACTTAATCTTGTCCAATTAGGGTTTCTAACCAATTTTGTGCATCCAATAGGTGTTTTTGTATCATTGGATGAACATTTAGGTCGTTTTCGTCCTCCCTAGGCTAATTCTTGTCCAATTAGGGTTTTTAAGCAATCTTGTGCATCCAATAGGTGTTTTGTGTCATTCGATGAACATTTACGTAATTTTCGTCCTCCCTAGGCTAATTCTTTTCCAATTAGGGTTTTTAACCAATCTTGTGCATCCAATAGGTGTTTTTGTGTCATTGGATGAATATTTATGTCATTTTCGTCCTCCTTACCGTAATCTTGTCCAATTAGGGTTTTTACACAATCTTGTGCATCCAATAGGTGTTTTGTGTCATTGGATGAACATTTAGGTCATTTTCGTCCTCCCTAAAATTAATCTTGTCCAATTAGGGTTTCTAACAAATCTTGTGGATCCAATAGGTGTTTTGTGTCATTGGATGAACATTTAGGTCATTTTCGTCCTCGCTAAACTTAATCTTGTCCAATTAGGGTTTCTAACCAATTTTGTGCATCCAATAGGTGTTTTTGTATCATTGGATGAACATTTAGGTCGTTTTCGTCCTCCCTAGGCTAATTCTTGTCCAATTAGGGTTTTTAAGCAATCTTGTGCATCCAATAGGTGTTTTGTGTCATTCGATGAACATTTACGTCATTTTCGTCCTCCCTAGGCTAATTCTTTTCCAATTAGGGTTTTTATCCAATCTTGTGCATCCAATAGGTGTTTTTGTGTCATTGGATGAATATTTATGTCATTTTCGTCTTCGTTACACTTAATCTTGTCCAATTAGGGTTTTTACACAATCTTGTGCATCCAATAGGTGTTTTGTGTCATTGGATGAACATTTAGGTCATTTTCGTCCTCCCTAAACTTAATCTTGTCCAATTAGGGTTTCTAACAAATCTTGTGGATCCAATAGGTGTTTTTGTATCATTGGATGAACATTTAGGTCGTTTTCGTCCTCCCTAGGCTAATTCTTGTCCAATTAGGGTTTTTAAGCAATCTTGTGCATCCAATAGGTGTTTTGTGTCATTCGATGAACATTTACGTCATTTTCGTCCTCCCTAGGCTAATTCTTTTCCAATTAGGGTTTTTAACCAATCTTGTGCATACAATAGTTTTTTTTGTGTCATTGGATGAATATTTATGTCATTTTCGTCCTCCTTACACTTAATCTTGTCCAATTAGGGTTTTTACACAATCTTGTGCATCCAATAGGTGTTTTGTGTCATTGGATGAACATTTAGGTCATTTTCGTCCTCCCTAAACTTAATCTTGTCCAATTAGGGTTTCTAACAAATCTTGTGGATCCAATAGGTGTTTTGTGTCATTGGATGAACATTTAGGTCATTTTCGTCCTCCCTAAACTTAATCTTGTCCAATTAGGGTTTCTAACCAATATTGTGCATCCAATAGGTGTTTTTGTATCATTGGATGAACAATTAGATCATTTTCGTTCTCCCTAGGCTAATTCTTCTCCAGTTAGGGTTTTTAACCAATCTTGTGCATCCAATAGGTGTTTTGTGTCAATGGATGAAAATTTAGGTCATTTTCGTTCTCCCTAGGCTTATTCTTGTCCAATTAGGGTTTTTCACCAATCTTGTGCATCAAATAGGTGTTTTGTGTCATTGGATGAATATTTAGGTCATTTTCGTCCTCCCTAAACTTAATCTTGTCCAATTAGGGTTTCTAACCAATTTTGTGCATCCAATAGGTGTTTTTGTATCATTGGATGAACATTTAGGTCATTTTCGTCCTCCATAAACTTAATCTTGTCCAATTAGGGTTTCTAACCAATCATATGCATCCAATAGGTTTTTTTGTGTCATTGGATGAACAATTAGGTCATTTTCTTCCTCCCTAGGCTAATTCATGTCCAATTAGGGTTTTTAAGCAATCTTGTGCATCCAATAGGTGTTTTGTGTCATTGGATGAACATTTAGGTCGTTTTCGTCCTCCCTAGGCTAATTCTTGTCGAATTAGGGTTTTTAAGCAATCTTGTGCATCCAATAGGTGTTTTGTGTCATTCGATGAACATTTACGTCATTTTCGTCCTCCCTTGGCTAATTCTTTTCCAATTAGGGTTTTTAACCAATCTTGTGCATCCAATAGGTGTTTTTGTGTCATTGGATGAATATTTATGTCATTTTCGTCCTCCTTACACTTAATCTTGTCCAATTAGGGTTTTTACACAATCTTGTGCATCCAATAGGTGTTTTGTGTCATTGGATGAACATTTAGGTCATTTTCGTCCTCCCTAAACTTAATCTTGTCCAATTAGGGTTTCTAACAAATCTTGTGCATCCAATAGGTGTTTTGTGTCATTGGATGAACATTTAGGTCATTTTCGTCCTCCCTAAACTTAATCTTGTCCAATTAGGGTTTCTAACCAATATTGTGCATCCAATAGGTGTTTTTGTATCATTGGATGAACATTTAGGTCGTTTTCGTCCTCCCTAGGCTAATTCTTGTCCAATTAGTGTTTTTAAGCAATCTTGTGCATCCAATAGGTGTTTTGTGTCATTCGATGAACATTTACGTCATTTTCGTCCTCCCTAGGCTAATTCTTTTCCAATTAGGGTTTTTAATCAATCTTGTGCATCCAATAGGTGTTTTGTGTCTATGGATGAAAATTTAGGTCATTTTCGTTCTCCCTAGGCTTATTCTTGTCCAATTAGGGTTTTTCACCAATCTTGTGCATCAAATAGGTGTTTTGTGTCATTGGATGAATATTTAGGTCATTTTCGTCCTCCCTAAACTTAATCTTGTCCAATTAGGGTTTCTAACCAATTTTGTGCATCCAATAGGTGTTTTTGTATCATTGGATGAACATTTAGGTCATTTTCGTCCTCCATAAACTTAATCTTGTCCAATTAGGGTTTCTAACCAATCATATGCATCCAATAGGTTTTTTTGTGTCATTGGATGAACATTTACGTCATTTTCGTCCTCCCTTGGCTAATTCTTTTCCAATTAGGGTTTTTAACCAATCTTGTGCATCCAATAGGTGTTTTTGTGTCATTGGATGAATATTTATGTCATTTTCGTCCTCCTTACACTTAATCTTGTCCAATTAGGGTTTTTACACAATCTTGTGCATCCAATAGGTGTTTTGTGTCATTGGATGAACATTTAGGTCGTTTTCGTCCTCCCTAAACTTAATCTTGTCCAATTAGGGTTTCTAACCAATCATATGCATCCAATAGGTTTTTTTGTGTCATTGGATGAACAATTAGGTCATTTTCTTCCTCCCTAGGCTAATTCTTGTCCAATTAGGGTTTTTAAGCAATCTTGTGCATCCAATAGGTGTTTTGTGTCATTGGATGAACATTTAGGTCGTTTTCGTCCTCCCTAGGCTAATTCTTGTCCAATTAGGGTTTTTAAGCAATCTTGTGCATCCAATAGGTGTTTTGTGTCATTCGATGAACATTTACGTTAGTTTCGTCCTCCCTAGGCTAATTCTTTTCCAATTAGGGTTTTTAACCAATCTTGTGCATCCAATAGGTGTTTTTGTGTCATTGGATGAATATTTATGTCATTTTCGTCCTCCTTACAGTAATCTTGTCCAATTAGGGTTTTTACACAATCTTGTGCATCCAATAGGTGTTTTGTGTCATTGGATGAACATTTAGGTCATTTTCGTCCTCCCTAAAATTAATCTTGTCCAATTAGGGTTTCTAACAAATCTTGTGGATCCAATAGGTGTTTTGTGTCATTGGATGAACATTTAGGTCATTTTCGTCCTCGCTAAACTTAATCTTGTCCAATTAGGGTTTCTAACCAATATTGTGCATCCAATAGGTGTTTTTGTATCATTGGATGAACAATTAGGTCATTTTCGTCCTCCCTAGGCTAATTCTTTTCCAATTAGGGTTTTTAACCAATCTTGTGCATCCAATAGGTGTTTTTGTGTCATTGGATGAATATTTATGTCATTTTCGTCCTCCTTACAGTAATCTTGTCCAATTAGGGTTTTTACACAATCTTGTGCATCCAATAGGTGTTTTGTGTCATTGGATGAACATTTAGGTCATTTTCGTCCTCCCTAAAATTAATCTTGTCCAATTAGGGTTTCTAACCAATTTTGTGCATCCAATAGGTGTTTTTGTATCATTGGATGAACATTTAGGTCGTTTTCGTCCTCCCTAGGCTAATTCTTGTCCAATTAGGGTTTTTAAGCAATCTTGTGCATCCAATAGGTGTTTTGTGTCATTCGATGAACATTTACGTCATTTTCGTCCTCCCTTGGCTAATTCTTTTCCAATTAGGGTTTTTAACCAATCTTGTGCATCCAATAGGTGTTTTTGTGTCATTGGATGAATATTTATGTCATTTTCGTCCTCCTTACACTTAATCTTGTCCAATTAGGGTTTTTACACAATCTTGTGCATCCAATAGGTGTTTTGTGTCATTGGATGAACATTTAGGTCATTTTCGTCCTCCCTAAACTTAATCTTGTCCAATTAGGGTTTCTAACCAATGATATGCATCCAATAGGTTTTTTTGTGTCATTGGATGAACAATTAGGTCATTTTCTTCCTCCCTAGGCTAATTCTTGTCCAATTAGGGTTTTTAAGCAATCTTGTGCATCCAATAGGTGTTTTGTGTCATTGGATGAACATTTAGGTCATTTTCGTCGTCCCTAGGCTAATTCTTGTCCAATTAGGGTTTTTAACCAATCTTGTGCATCCAATAGGTGTTTTTGTGTCATTGGATGAATATTTATGTCATTTTCGTCCTCCTTACACTTAATCTTGTCCAATTAGGGTTTTTACACAATCTTGTGCATCCAATAGGTGTTTTGTGTCATTGGATGAACATTTAGGTCATTTTCGTCCTCCCTAAACTTAATCTTGTCCAATTTGGGTTTCTAACAAATCTTGTGGATCCAATAGGTGTTTTGTGTCATTGGATGAACATTTAGGTCATTTTCGTCCTCCCTAAACTTAATCTTGTCCAATTAGGGTTTCTAACCAATATTGTGCATCCAATAGGTGTTTTTGTATCATTGGATGAACAATTAGGTCATTTTCGTCCTCCCTAGGATAATTCTTCTCCAATTAGGGTTTTTAACCAATCTTGTGCATCCAATAGGTGTTTTGTGTCAATGGATGAAAATTTAGGTCATTTTCGTTCTCCCTAGGCTTATTCTTGTCCAATTAGGGTTTTTCACCAATCTTGTGCATCAAATAGGTGTTTTGTGTCATTGGATGAATATTTAGGTTATTTTCGTCCTCCCTAAACTTAATCTTGTCCAATTAGGGTTTCTAACCAATTTTGTGCATCCAATAGGTGTTTTTGTATCATTGGATGAACATTTAGGTCGTTTTCGTCCTCCCTAGGCTAATTCTTGTCCAATTAGGGTTTTTAAGCAATCTTGTGCATCCAATAGGTGTTTTGTGTCATTCGATGAACATTTACGTCATTTTCGTCCTCCCTTGGCTAATTCTTTTCCAATTAGGGTTTTTAACCAATCTTGTGCATCCAATAGGTGTTTTTGTGTCATTGGATGAATATTTATGTCATTTTCGTCCTCCTTACACTTAATCTTGTCCAATTAGGGTTTTTACAGAAACTTGTGCATCCAATAGGTGTTTTGTGTCATTGGATGAACATTTAGGTCATTTTCGTCCTCCATAAACTTAATCTTGTCCAATTAGGGTTTCTAACCAATCATATGCATCCAATAGGTTTTTTTGTGTCAATGGATGAACAATTAGGTCATTTTCGTCCTCCCTAGGCTAATTCTTGTCCAATTAGGGTTTTTAAGCAATCTTGTGCATCCAATAGGTGTTTTGTGTCATTGGATGAACATTTAGGTCGTTTTCGTCCTCCCTAGGCTAATTCTTGTCCAATTAGGGTTTTTAAGCAATCTTGTGCATCCAATAGGTGTTTTGTGTCATTCGATGAACATTTACGTCATTTTCGTCCTCCCTTGGCTAATTCTTTTCCAATTAGGGTTTTTAACCAATCTTGTGCATCCAATAGGTGTTTTTGTGTCATTGGATGAATATTTATGTCATTTTCGTCCTCCTTACACTTAATCTTGTCCAATTAGGGTTTTTACACAATCTTGTGCATCCATTAGGTGTTTTGTGTCATTGGATGAACATTTAGGTCATTTTCGTCCTCCCTAAACTTAATCTTGTCCAATTAGGGTTTCTAACAAATCTTGTGGATCCAATAGGTGTTTTGTGTCATTGGATGAACATTTAGGTCATTTTCGTCCTCCCTAAACTTAATCTTGTCCAATTAGGGTTTCTAACCAATATTGTGCATCCAATAGGTGTTTTTGTATCATTGGATGAACAATTAGATCATTTTCGTCCTCCCTAGGCTAATTCTTCTCCAGTTAGGGTTTTTAACCAATCTTGTGCATCCAATAGGTGTTTTGTGTCAATGGATGAAAATTTAGGTCATTTTCGTTCTCCCTAGGCTTATTCTTGTCCAATTAGGGTTTTTCACCAATCTTGTGCATCAAATAGGTGTTTTTGTGTCATTGGATGAACATTTTGGTCATTTTCGTCCTCCCTAGGCTAATTCTTGTCCAATAAGGGTTTTTAAGCAATCTTGTGCATCCAATAGGTGTTTTGTGTCATTGGATGAACATTTAGGTCATTTTCGTCCTCCCTAAACTTAATCTTGTCCAATTAGGGTTTCTAACCAATCATGTGCATCCAATAGGTTTTTTTGTGTCATTGGATGCACAATTAGGTCATTTTCGTCCTCCCTAGGCTAATTCTTGTCCAATTAGGGTTTCTAACCAATCTTGTACTTCCAACAGGTGTTTTGTGTCATTGGATGAACATTTAGGTCATTTTCGTCCTCCCTAAACTTAATCTTGTCCAATTAGGGTTTCTAACCAATCATGTGCATCCAATAGGTTTTTTTGTGTCATTGGATGAACATTTAGGTCATTTTCGTCCTCCCTAGGCTAATTCTTGTCCAATTAGGGTTTTTAAGCAATCTTGTGCATCCAATAGGTGTTTTGTGTCATTGGATGATCATTTAGGTCATTTTCGTCCTCCCTAGGCTAATTCTTGTCCAATTAGGGTTTCTAACCAATCTTCTACTTCCAATAGGTGTTTTTGTGTCATTGGATGAAAATTTACGTCATTTTCGTCCAACCTACGCTAATTCTTGTCCAATTAGGGTTTTTAACCAATCTTGTGCATCCAATAGGTGTTTTTGTAACATTGGATGAACAATTAGATCATTTTCGTCCTCCCTAGGCTAATTCTTGTCCAATTAGGGTTTTTAACCAATCTTGTGCATCCAATAGGTGTTTTGTGTCAATGGATGAAAATTTAGGTCATTTTCGTTCTCCCTAGGCTTATTCTTGTCCAATTAGGGTTTTTCACCAATCTTGTGCATCAAATAGGTGTTTTTGTGTCATTGGATGAACATTTTGATCATTTTCGTCCTCCCTAGGCTAATTCTTGTCCAATAAGGGTTTTTAAGCAATCTTGTGCATCCAATAGGTGTTTTGTGTCATTGGATGAACATTTAGGTCATTTTCGTCTTCCCTAGGCTAATTCTTGTCCAATTAGGGTTTCTAACCAATCTTCTACTTCCAATAGGTGTTTTTGTGTCATTGGATGAAAATTTACGTCATTTTCGTCCAACCTACGCTAATTCTTGTCCAATTAGGGTTTTTAACCAATCTTGTGCATCCAATAGGTGTTTTGTGTCAATGGATGAAAATTTAGGTCATTTTCGTTCTCCCTAGGCTTATTCTTGTCCAATTAGGGTTTTTCACCAATCTTGTGCATCAAATAGGTGTTTTTGTGTCATTGGATGAACATTTTGATCATTTTCGTCCTCCCTAGGCTAATTCTTGTCCAATAAGGGTTTTTAAGCAATCTTGTGCATCCAATAGGTGTTTTGTGTCATTGGATGAACATTTAGGTCATTTTCGTCTTCCCTAGGCTAATTCTTGTCCAATTAGGGTTTCTAACCAATCTTGTACTTCCAATAGGTGTTTTTGTGTCATTGGATGAACATTTACGTCATTTTCGTCCTCCCTAGGCTAATTCTTTTCCAATTAGGGTTTTTAACCAATCTTGTGCATCCAATAGGTGTTTTTGTGTCATTGGATGAATATTTATGTCATTTTCGTCTTCGTTACACTTAATCTTGTCCAATTAGGGTTTTTACACAATCTTGTGCATCCAATAGGTGTTTTGTGTCATTGGATGAACATTTAGGTCATTTTCGTCCTCCCTAAACTTAATCTTGTCCAATTAGGGTTTCTAACAAATCTTGTGGATCCAATAGGTGTTTTGTGTCATTGGATGAACATTTAGGTCATTTTCGTCATCCCTAAACTTAATCTTGTCCAATTAGGGTTTCTAACCAATATTGTGCATCCAATAGGTGTTTTTGTATCATTGGATGAACAATTAGGTCATTTTCGTGCTCCCTAGGCTAATTCTTCTCCAATTAGGGTTTTTAACCAATCTTGTGCATCCAACAGGTGTTTTGTGTCAATGGATGAAAATTTAGGTCATTTTCGTTCTCCCTAGGCTTATTCTTGTCCAATTAGGGTTTTTCACCAATCTTGTGCATCAAATAGGTGTTTTTGTATCATTGGATGAACATTTAGGTCGTTTTCGTCCTCCCTAGGCTAATTCTTGTCCAATTAGGGTTTTTAAGCAATCTTGTGCATCCAATAGGTGTTTTGTGTCATTCGATGAACATTTACGTCATTTTCGTCCTCCCTTGGCTAATTCTTTTCCAATTAGGGTTTTTAACCAATCTTGTGCATCCAATAGGTGTTTTTGTGTCATTGGATGAATATTTATGTCATTTTCGTCCTCCTTACACTTAATCTTGTCCAATTAGGGTTTTTACACAATCTTGTGCATCCAATAGGTGTTTTGTGTCATTGGATGAATATTTAGGTCATTTTCGTCCTCCCTAAACTTAATCTTGTCCAATTAGGGTTTCTAACCAATTTTGTGCATCCAATAGGTGTTTTTGTATCATTGGATGAACATTTAGGTCGTTTTCGTCCTCCCTAGGCTAATTCTTGTCCAATTAGGGTTTTTAAGCAATCTTGTGCATCCAATAGGTGTTTTGTGTCATTGGATGAACATTTACGTCATTTTCGTCCTCCCTAGGCTAATTCTTTTCCAATTAGGGTTTTTAACCAATCTTGTGCATCCAATAGGTGTTTTTGTGTCATTGGATGAATATTTATGTCATTTTCGTCTTCGTTACACTTAATCTTGTCCAATTAGGGTTTTTACACAATCTTGTGCATCCAATAGGTGTTTTGTGTCATTGGATGAACATTTAGGTCATTTTCGTCCTCCCTAAACTTAATCTTGTCCAATTAGGGTTTCTAACAAATCTTGTGGATCCAATAGGTGTTTTGTGTCATTGGATGAACATTTAGGTCATTTTCGTCATCCCTAAACTTAATCTTGTCCAATTAGGGTTTCTAACCAATATTGTGCATCCAATAGGTGTTTTTGTATCATTGGATGAACAATTAGGTCATTTTCGTGCTCCCTAGGCTAATTCTTCTCCAATTAGGGTTTTTAACCAATCTTGTGCATCCAACAGGTGTTTTGTGTCAATGGATGAAAATTTAGGTCATTTTCGTTCTCCCTAGGCTTATTCTTGTCCAATTAGGGTTTTTCACCAATCTTGTGCATCAAATAGGTGTTTTTGTATCATTGGATGAACATTTAGGTCGTTTTCGTCCTCCCTAGGCTAATTCTTGTCCAATTAGGGTTTTTAAGCAATCTTGTGCATCCAATAGGTGTTTTGTGTCATTCGATGAACATTTACGTCATTTTCGTCCTCCCTTGGCTAATTCTTTTCCAATTAGGGTTTTTAACCAATCTTGTGCATCCAATAGGTGTTTTTGTGTCATTGGATGAATATTTATGTCATTTTCGTCCTCCTTACACTTAATCTTGTCCAATTAGGGTTTTTACCCAATCTTGTGCATCCAATAGGTGTTTTGTGTCATTGGATGAACATTTAGGTCATTTTCGTCCTCCCTAAACTTAATCTTGTCCAATTAGGGTTTCTAACAAATCTTGTGGATCCAATAGGTGTTTTGTGTCATTGGATGAACATTTAGGTTATTTTCGTCCTCCCTAAACTTAATCTTGTCCAATTAGGGTTTCTAACCAATATTGTGCATCCAATAGGTGTTTTTGTATCATTGGATGAACAATTAGGTCATTTACGTCCTCCCTAGGCTAATTCTTGTCCAATTAGGGTTTTTAACCAATCTTGTGCATCCAATAGGTGTTTTGTGTCATTGGATGAACATTTTAGGTCGTTTTCGTCCTCCCTAAACTTAATCTTTTCCAATTAGGGTTTCTAACCAATCTTGTGCATCCAACAGGTGTTTTGTGTCATTGGATGAACATTTAGGTCATTTTCGTCCTCCCTAAACTTAATCTTGTCCAATTAGGGTTTCTAAAAAATCTTGTGGATCCAATAGGTGTTTTGTGTCATTGGATGAATATTTATGTCATTTTCGTCCTCCCTAAACTTAATCTTGTCCAATTAGGGTTTCTAACCAATTTTGTGCATCCAATAGGTGTTTTTGTATCATTGGATGAACATTTAGGTCGTTTTCGTCCTCCCTAGGCTAATTCTTGTCCAATTAGGGTTTTTAAGCAATCTTGTGCATCCAATAGGTGTTTTGTGTCATTCGATGAACATTTACGTCATTTTCGTCCTCCCTAGGCTAATTCTTTTCCAATTAGGGTTTTTAACCAATCTTGTGCATCCAATAGGTGTTTTTGTGTCATTGGATGAATATTTATGTCATTTTCGTCCTCCTTACACTTAATCTTGTCCAATTAGGGTTTTTACACAATCTTGTGCATCCAATAGGTGTTTTGTGTCATTGGATGAACATTTAGGTCATTTTCGTCCTCCCTAAACTTAATCTTGTCGAATTAGGGTTTCTAACAAATCTTGTGGATCCAATAGGTGTTTTGTGTCATTGGATGAACATTTAGGTCATTTTCGTCCTCGCTAAACTTAATCTTGTCCAATTAGGGTTTCTAACCAATATTGTGCATCCAATAGGTGTTTTTGTATCATTGGATGAACAATTAGGTCATTTTCGTCCTCCCTAGGCTAATTCTTTTCCAATTAGGGTTTTTAACCAATCTTGTGCATCCAATAGGTGTTTTTGTGTCATTGGATGAATATTTATGTCATTTTCGTCCTCCTTACAGTAATCTTGTCCAATTAGGGTTTTTACACAATCTTGTGCATCCAATAGGTGTTTTGTGTCATTGGATGAACATTTAGGTCATTTTCGTCCTCCCTAAAATTAATCTTGTCCAATTAGGGTTTCTAACCAATTTTGTGCATCCAATAGGTGTTTTTGTATCATTGGATGAACATTTAGGTCGTTTTCGTCCTCCCTAGGCTAATTCTTGTCCAATTAGGGTTTTTAAGCAATCTTGTGCATCCAATAGGTGTTTTGTGTCATTCGATGAACATTTACGTTAGTTTCGTCCTCCCTAGGCTAATTCTTTTCCAATTAGGGTTTTTAACCAATCTTGTGCATCCAATAGGTGTTTTTGTGTCATTGGATGAATATTTATGTCATTTTCGTCCTCCTTACACTTAATCTTGTCCAATTAGGGTTTTTACACAATCTTGTGCATCCAATAGGTGTTTTGTGTCATTGGATGAACATTTAGGTCATTTTCGTCCTCCCTAAACTTAATCTTGTCCAATTAGGGTTTCTAACAAATCTTGTGGATCCAATAGGTGTTTTGTGTCATTGGATGGACATTTAGGTCATTTTCGTCCTCCCTAAACTTAATGTTGTCCAATTAGGGTTTCTAACCAATATTGTGCATCCAATAGGTGTTTTTGTATCATTGGATGAACAATTAGATCATTTTCGTCCTCCCTAGGCTAATTCTTCTCCAGTTGGGGTTTTTAACCAATCTTGTGCATCCAACAGGTGTTTTGTGTCAATGGATGAAAATTTAGGTCATTTTCGTTCTCCCTAGGCTTATTCTTGTCCAATTAGGGTTTTTCACCAATCTTGTGCATCAAATAGGTGTTTTGTGTCATTGGATGAATATTTAGGTCATTTTCGTCCTCCCTAAACTTAATCTTGTCCAATTAGGGTTTCTAACCAATTTTGTGCATCCAATAGGTGTTTTTGTATCATTGGATGAACATTTAGGTCGTTTTCGTCCTCCCTAGGCTAATTCTTGTCCAATTAGGGTTTTTAAGCAATCTTGTGCATCCAATAGGTGTTTTGTGTCATTCGATGAACATTTACGTAATTTTCGTCCTCCCTAGGCTAATTCTTTTCCAATTAGGGTTTTTAACCAATCTTGTGCATCCAATAGGTGTTTTTGTGTCATTGGATGAATATTTATGTCATTTTCGTCCTCCTTACAGTAATCTTGTCCAATTAGGGTTTTTACACAATCTTGTGCATCCAATAGGTGTTTTGTGTCATTGGATGAACATTTAGGTCATTTTCGTCCTCCCTAAAATTAATCTTGTCCAATTAGGGTTTCTAACAAATCTTGTGGATCCAATAGGTGTTTTGTGTCATTGGATGAACATTTAGGTCATTTTCGTCCTCCCTAAAATTAATCTTGTCCAATTAGGGTTTCTAACAAATCTTGTGGATCCAATAGGTGTTTTGTGTCATTGGATGAACATTTAGGTCATTTTCGTCCTCGCTAAACTTAATCTTGTCCAATTAGGGTTTCTAACCAATATTGTGCATCCAATAGGTGTTTTTGTATCATTGGATGAACAATTAGGTCATTTTCGTCCTCCCTAGGCTAATTCTTCTCCAATTAGGGTTTTTAACCAATCTTGTGCATCCAATAGGTGTTCTGTGTCAATGGATGAAAATTTAGGTCATTTTCGTTCTCCCTAGGCTTATTCTTGTCCAATTAGGGTTTTTCACCAATCTTGTGCATCAAATAGGTGTTTTGTGTCATTGGATGAATATTTAGGTCATTTTCGTCCTCCCTAAAATTAATCTTGTCCAATTAGGGTTTCTAACAAATCTTGTGGATCCAATAGGTGTTTTGTGTCATTGGATGAACATTTAGGTCATTTTCGTCCTCGCTAAACTTAATCTTGTCCAATTAGGGTTTCTAACCAATATTGTGCATCCAATAGGTGTTTTTGTATCATTGGATGAACAATTAGGTCATTTTCGTCCTCCCTAGGCTAATTCTTTTCCAATTAGGGTTTTTAACCAATCTTGTGCATCCAATAGGTGTTTTTGTGTCATTGGATGAATATTTATGTCATTTTCGTCCTCCTTACAGTAATCTTGTCCAATTAGGGTTTTTACACAATCTTGTGCATCCAATAGGTGTTTTGTGTCATTGGATGAACATTTAGGTCATTTTCGTCCTCCCTAAAATTAATCTTGTCCAATTAGGGTTTCTAACAAATCTTGTGGATCGAATAGGTGTTTTGTGTCATTGGATGAACATTTAGGTCATTTTCGTCCTCGCTAAACTTAATCTTGTCCAATTAGGGTTTCTAACCAATATTGTGCATCCAATAGGTGTTTTTGTATTATTGGATGAACAATTAGGTCATTTTCGTCCTCCCTAGGCTAATTCTTCTCCAATTAGGGTTTTTAACCAATCTTGTGCATCCAATAGGTGTTCTGTGTCAATGGATGAAAATTTAGGTCATTTTCGTTCTCCCTAGGCTTATTCTTGTCCAATTAGGGTTTTTCACCAATCTTGTGCATCAAATAGGTGTTTTGTGTCATTGGATGAATATTTAGGTCATTTTCGTCCTCCCTAAACTTAATCTTGTCCAATTAGGGTTTCTAACCAATTTTGTGCATCCAATAGGTGTTTTTGTATCATTGGATGAACATTTAGGTCGTTTTCGTCCTCCCTAGGCTAATTCTTGTCCAATTAGGGTTTTTAAGCAATCTTGTGCATCCAATAGGTGTTTTGTGTCATTCGATGAACATTTACGTCATTTTCGTCCTCCCTAGGCTAATTCTTTTCCAATTAGGGTTTTTAACCAATCTTGTGCATCCAATAGGTGTTTTTGTGTCATTGGATGAATATTTATGTCATTTTCGTCTTCGTTACACTTAATCTTGTCCAATTAGGGTTTTTACACAATTTTGTGCATCCAATAGGTGTTTTATGTCATTGGATGAACATTTAGGTCATTTTCGTCCTCCCTAAACTTAATCTTGTCCAATTAGGGTTTCTAACAAATCTTGTGGATCCAATAGGTGTTTTGTGTCATTGGATGAACATTTAGGTCATTTTCGTCATCCCTAAACTTAATCTTGTCCAATTAGGGTTTCTAACCAATATTGTGCATCCAATAGGTGTTTTTGTATCATTGGATGAACAATTAGGTCATTTTCGTCCTCCCTAGGCTAATTCTTCTCCAATTAGGGTTTTTAACCAATCTTGTGCATCCAACAGGTGTTTTGTGTCAATGGATGAAAATTTAGGTCATTTTCGTTCTCCCTAGGCTTATTCTTGTCCAATTAGGGTTTTTCACCAATCTTGTGCATCCAATAGGTGTTTTTGTGTCATTGGATGAACATTTAGGTCATTTTCGTCCTCCCTAGGCTAATTCTTTTCCAATTAGGGTTTTTAACCAATCTTGTGCATCCAATAGGTGTTTTTGTGTCATTGGATGAATATTTATGTCATTTTTGTCCTCCTTACACTTAATCTTGTCCAATTAGGGTTTTTACACAATCTTGTGCATCCAATAGGTGTTTTGTGTCATTGGATGAACATTTAGGTCATTTTCGTCCTCCCTAAAGTTAATCTTGTCCAATTAGGGTTTCTAACAAATCTTGTGGATCCAATAGGTGTTTTGTGTCATTGGATGAACATTTAGGTCATTTTCGTCCTCCCTAAACTTAATCTTGTCCAATTAGGGTTTCTAACTAATATTGTGCATCCAATAGGTGTTTTTGTATCATTGGATGAACAATTAGGTCATTTTCGTCCTCCCTAGGCTAATTCTTCTCCAATTAGGGTTTTTAACCAATCATGTGCATCCAATAGGTGTTTTGTGTCAATGGATGAAAATTTAGGTCATTTTCATTCTCCCTAGGCTTATTCTTGTCCAATTAGGGTTTTTCACCAATCTTGTGCATCAAATAGGTGTTTTTGTGTCATTGGATGAACATTTAGGTCATTTTCGTCATCCCTAGGCAAATTCTTGTCCAATTAGAGTTTCTAACCAATCTTGTACTTCCAATAGGTGTTTTTGTGTCATTGGATGAACATTTACGTCATTTTCGTCCTCCCTAGGCTAATTCTTGTCCAATTAGGGTTTTTAACCAATCTTGTGCATCCAATAGGTGTTTTGTGTCATTGGATTAACATTTTAGGTCATTTTCGTCCTCCCTAAACTTAATCTTGTCCAATTAGGGTTTCTAACAAATCTTGTGTATCCAATAGGTGTTTTGTGTCATTGGATGAACATTTAGGTCATTTTCGTCCTCCCTAAACTTAATCTTGTCCAATTAGGGTTTCTAACCAATATTGTGCATCCAATAGGTGTTTTTGTATCATTGGATGAACAATTAGGTCATTTACGTCCTCCCTAGGCTAATTCTTGTCCAATTAGGGTTTTTAACCAATCTTGTGCATCCAATAGGTGTTTTGTGTCATTGGATGAACATTTTAGGTCGTTTTCGTCCTCCCTAAACTTAATCTTTTCCAATTAGGGTTTCTAACCAATCTTGTGCATCCAACAGGTGTTTTGTGTCATTGGATGAACATTTAGGTCATTTTCGTCCTCCCTAAACTTAATCTTGTCCAATTAGGGTTTCTAAAAAATCTTGTGGATCCAATAGGTGTTTTGTGTCATTGGATGAATATTTATGTCATTTTCGTCCTCCCTAAACTTAATCTTGTCCAATTAGGGTTTCTAACCAATTTTGTGCATCCAATAGGTGTTTTTGTATCATTGGATGAACATTTAGGTCGTTTTCGTCCTCCCTAGGCTAATTCTTGTCCAATTAGGGTTTTTAAGCAATCTTGTGCATCCAATAGGTGTTTTGTGTCATTCGATGAACATTTACGTCATTTTCGTCCTCCCTAGGCTAATTCTTTTCCAATTAGGGTTTTTAACCAATCTTGTGCATCCAATAGGTGTTTTTGTGTCATTGGATGAATATTTATGTCATTTTCGTCCTCCTTACACTTAATCTTGTCCAATTAGGGTTTTTACACAATCTTGTGCATCCAATACGTGTTTTGTGTCATTGGATGAACATTTAGGTCATTTTCGTCCTCCCTAAACTTAATCTTGTCCAATTAGGGTTTCTAACCAATCATATGCATCCAATAGGTTTTTTTGTGTCATTGGATGAACAATTAGGTCATTTTCTTCCTCCCTAGGCTAATTCTTGTCCAATTAGGGTTTTTAAGCAATCTTGTGCATCCAATAGGTGTTTTGTGTCATTGGATGAACATTTAGGTCATTTTCGTCGTCCCTAGGCTAATTCTTGTCCAATTAGGGTTTCTAACCAATCTTGTACTTCCAATAGGTGTTTTTGTGTCATTGGATGAACTTTTACGTCATTTTCGTCCAACCTAGGCTAATTCTTGTCCAATTAGGGTTTTTAACCAATCTTGTGCATCCAATAGGTGTTTTTGTGTCATTGGATGAACATTTTGATCATTTTCGTCCTCCCTAGGCTAATTCTTGTCCAATAAGGGTTTTTAAGCAATGTTGTGCATCCAATAGGTGTTTTGTGTCATTGGATGAACATTTAGGTCATTTTCGTCATCCCTAGGCTAATTCTTGTCCAATTAGAGTTTCTAACCAATCTTGTACTTCCAATAGGTGTTTTTTTGTCATTGGATGAATATTTATGTCATTTTCGTCCTCCTTACACTTAATCTTGTCCAATTAGGGTTTTTACACAATCTTGTGCATCCAATAGGTGTTTTTGTGTAATTGGATGAACATTTAGGTCATTTTCGTCCTCCCTAAACTTAATCTTGTCCAATTAGGGTTTCTAACAAATCTTGTGGATCCAATAGGTGTTTTGTGTCATTGGATGAACATTTAGGTCATTTTCGTCCTCCCTAAACTTTATCTTGTCCAATTAGGGTTTCTAACCAATATTGTGCATCCAATAGGTGTTTTTGTATCAATTGATGAACAATTAGGTCATTTTCGTCCTCCCTAGGCTAATTCTACTCCAATTAGGGTTTTTAACCAATCTTGTGCATCCAATAGGTGTTTTGTGTCAATGGATGAAAATTTAGGTCATTTTCGTTCTCCCTAGGCTTATTCTTGTCCAATTAGGGTTTTTCACCAATCTTGTGCATCAAATAGGTGTTTTGTGTCATTGGATGAATATTTAGGTTATTTTCGTCCTCCCTAAACTTAATCTTGTCCAATTAGGGTTTCTAACCAATTTTGTGCATCCAATAGGTGTTTTTGTATCATTGGATGAACATTTAGGTCGTTTTCGTCCTCCCTAGGCTAATTCTTGTCCAATTAGGGTTTTTAAGCAATCTTGTGCATCCAATAGGTGTTTTGTGTCATTCGATGAACATTTACGTCATTTTCGTCCTCCCTTGGCTAATTCTTTTCCAATTAGGGTTTTTAACCAATCTTGTGCATCCAATAGGTGTTTTTGTGTCATTGGATGAATATTTATGTCATTTTCGTCCTCCTTACACTTAATCTTGTCCAATTAGGGTTTTTACAGAAACTTGTGCATCCAATAGGTGTTTTGTGTCATTGGATGAACATTTAGGTCATTTTCGTCCTCCATAAACTTAATCTTGTCCAATTAGGGTTTCTAACCAATCATATGCATCCAATAGGTTTTTTTGTGTCAATGGATGAACAATTAGGTCATTTTCGTCCTCCCTAGGCTAATTCTTGTCCAATTAGGGTTTTTAAGCAATCTTGTGCATCCAATAGGTGTTTTGTGTCATTGGATGAACATTTAGGTCGTTTTCGTCCTCCCTAGGCTAATTCTTGTCCAATTAGGGTTTTTAAGCAATCTTGTGCATCCAATAGGTGTTTTGTGTCATTCGATGAACATTTACGTCATTTTCGTCCTCCCTTGGCTAATTCTTTTCCAATTAGGGTTTTTAACCAATCTTGTGCATCCAATAGGTGTTTTTGTGTCATTGGATGAATATTTATGTCATTTTCGTCCTCCTTACACTTAATCTTGTCCAATTAGGGTTTTTACACAATCTTGTGCATCCAATAGGTGTTTTGTGTCATTGGATGAACATTTAGGTCATTTTCGTCCTCCCTAAACTTAATCTTGTCCAATTAGGGTTTCTAACCAATCATATGCATCCAATAGGTTTTTTTGTGTCATTGGATGAACAATTAGGTCATTTTCTTCCTCCCTAAACTTAATCTTGTCCAATTAGGGTTTTTAAGCAATCTTGTGCATCCAATAGGTGTTTTGTGTCATTGGATGAACATTTAGGTCGTTTTCGTCCTCCCTAGGCTAATTCTTGTCCAATTAGGGTTTTTAAGCAATCTTGTGCATCCAATAGGTGTTTTGTGTCATTCGATGAACATTTACGTTAGTTTCGTCCTCCCTAGGCTAATTCTTTTCCAATTAGGGTTTTTAACCAATCTTGTGCATCCAATAGGTGTTTTTGTGTCATTGGATGAATATTTATGTCATTTTCGTCCTCCTTACACTTAATCTTGTCCAATTAGGGTTTTTACACAATCTTGTGCATCCAATAGGTGTTTTGTGTCATTGGATGAACATTTAGGTCATTTTCGTCCTCCCTAAACTTAATCTTGTCCAATTAGGGTTTCTAACAAATCTTGTGGATCCAATAGGTGTTTTGTGTCATTGGATGAACATTTAGGTCATTTTCGTCCTCGCTAAACTTAATCTTGTCCAATTAGGGTTTCTAACCAATATTGTGCATCCAATAGGTGTTTTTGTATCATTGGATGAACAATTAGGTCATTTTCGTCCTCCCTAGGCTAATTCTTCTCCAATTAGGGTTTTTAACCAATCTTGTGCATCCAATAGGTGTTTTTGTGTCATTGGATGAACATTTAGGTCATTTTCGTCCTCCCTAGGCTAATTCTTTTCCAATTAGGGTTTTTAACCAATCTTGTGCATCCAATAGGTGTTTTTGTGTCATTGGATGAATATTTATGTCATTTTCGTCCTCCTTACACTTAATCTTTTCCAATTAGGGTTTTTAACCAATCTCGTGCATCCAATAGGTGTTTTGTGTCATTGGATGAACATTTAGGTCATTTTAGTCCTCCCTAAACTTAATCTTGTCCAATTAGGGTTTCTAACCAATCATGTGCATCCAATAGGTTTTTTTGTGTCATTGGATGAACAATTAGGTCATTTTCGTCCTCCCTAGGCTAATTCTTGTCCAATTAGGGTTTTTAAGCAATCTTGTGCATCCAATAGGTGTTTTGTGTCATTGGATGAACATTTACGTCATTTTCGTCCTCCCTAGGCTAATTCTTTTCCAATTAGGGTTTTTAACCAATCTTGTGCATCCAATAGGTGTTTTTGTGTCATTGGATGAATATTTATGTCATTTTTGTCCTCCTTACACTTAATCTTGTCCAATTAGGGTTTTTACACAATCTTGTGCATCCAATAGGTGTTTTGTGTCATTGGATGAACATTTAGGTCATTTTCGTCCTCCCTAAACTTAATCTTGTCCAATTAGGGTTTCTAACCAATCATATGCATCCAATAGGTTTTTTTGTGTCATTGGATGAACAATTAGGTCATTTTCTTCCTCCCTAGGCTAATTCTTGTCCAATTAGGGTTTTTAAGCAATCTTGTGCATCCAATAGGTGTTTTGTGTCATTGGATGAACATTTAGGTCGTTTTCGTCCTCCCTAGGCTAATTCTTGTCCAATTAGGGTTTTTAAGCAATCTTGTGCATCCAATAGGTGTTTTGTGTCATTCGATGAACATTTACGTTAGTTTCGTCCTCCCTAGGCTAATTCTTTTCCAATTAGGGTTTTTAACCAATCTTGTGCATCCAATAGGTGTTTTTGTGTCATTGGATGAATATTTATGTCATTTTCGTCCTCCTTACAGTAATCTTGTCCAATTAGGGTTTTTACACAATCTTGTGCATCCAATAGGTGTTTTGTGTCATTGGATGAACATTTAGGTCATTTTCGTCCTCCCTAAAATTAATCTTGTCCAATTAGGGTTTCTAACAAATCTTGTGGATCCAATAGGTGTTTTGTGTCATTGGATGAACATTTAGGTCATTTTCGTCCTCGCTAAACTTAATCTTGTCCAATTAGGGTTTCTAACCAATATTGTGCATCCAATAGGTGTTTTTGTATCATTGGATGAACAATTAGGTCATTTTCGTCCTCCCTAGGCTAATTCTTTTCCAATTAGGGTTTTTAACCAATCTTGTGCATCCAATAGGTGTTTTTGTGTCATTGGATGAATATTTATGTCATTTTCGTCCTCCTTACAGTAATCTTGTCCAATTAGGGTTTTTACACAATCTTGTGCATCCAATAGGTGTTTTGTGTCATTGGATGAACATTTAGGTCATTTTCGTCCTCCCTAAAATTAATCTTGTCCAATTAGGGTTTCTAACCAATTTTGTGCATCCAATAGGTGTTTTTGTATCATTGGATGAACATTTAGGTCGTTTTCGTCCTCCCTAGGCTAATTCTTGTCCAATTAGGGTTTTTAAGCAATCTTGTGCATCCAATAGGTGTTTTGTGTCATTCGATGAACATTTACGTTAGTTTCGTCCTCCCTAGGCTAATTCTTTTCCAATTAGGGTTTTTAACCAATCTTGTGCATCCAATAGGTGTTTTTGTGTCATTGGATGAATATTTAGGTCATTTTCGTCCTCCTTACACTTAATCTTGTCCAATTAGGGTTTTTACACAATCTTGTGCATCCAATAGGTGTTTTGTGTCATTGGATGAACATTTAGGTCATTTTCGTCCTCCCTAAACTTAATCTTGTCCAATTAGGGTTTCTAACAAATCTTGTGGATCCAATAGGTGTTTTGTGTCATTGGATGAACATTTAGGTCATTTTCGTCCTCCCTAAACTTAATCTTGTCCAATTAGGGTTTCTAACCAATATTGTGCATCCAATAGGTGTTTTTGTATCATTGGATGAACAATTAGGTCATTTTCGTCCTCCCTAGGATAATTCTTCTCCAATTAGGGTTTTTAACCAATCTTGTGCATCCAATAGGTGTTTTGTGTCAATGGATGAAAATTTAGGTCATTTTCGTTCTCCCTAGGCTTATTCTTGTCCAATTAGGGTTTTTCACCAATCTTATGCATCAAATAGGTGTTTTGTGTCATTGGATGAATATTTAGGTCATTTTCGTCCTCCCTAAACTTAATCTTGTCCAATTAGGGTTTCTAACCAATTTTGTGCATCCAATAGGTGTTTTTGTATCATTGGATGAACATTTAGGTCGTTTTCGTCCTCCCTAGGCTAATTCTTGTCCAATTAGTGTTTTTAAGCAATCTTGTGCATCCAATAGGTGTTTTGTGTCATTCGATGAACATTTACGTCATTTTCGTCCTCCCTAGGCTAATTCTTTTCCAATTAGGGTTTTTAACCAATCTTGTGCATCCAATAGGTGTTTTTGTGTCATTGGATGAATATTTATGTCATTTTCGTCCTCCTTACACTTAATCTTGTCCAATTAGGGTTTTTACACAATCTTGTGCATCCAATAGGTGTTTTGTGTCATTGGATGAACATTTAGGTTATTTTCGTCCTCCCTAAACTTAATCTTGTCCAATTAGGGTTTCTAACCAATTTTGTGCATCCAATAGGTGTTTTTGTATCATTGGATGAACATTTAGGTCGTTTTCGTCCTCCCTAGGCTAATTCTTGTCCAATTAGGGTTTTTAAGCAATCTTGTGCATCCAATAGGTGTTTTGTGTCATTCGATGAACATTTACGTCATTTTCGTCCTCCCTAGGCTAATTCTTTTCCAATTAGGGTTTTTAACCAATCTTGTGCATCCAATAGGTGTTTTTGTGTCATTGGATGAATATTTATGTCATTTTCGTCCTCCTTACACTTAATCTTGTCCAATTAGGGTTTTTACACAATCTTGTGCATCCAATAGGTGTTTTGTGTCATTGGATGAACATTTAGGTCATTTTCGTCCTCCCTAAACTTAATCTTGTCCAATTAAGGTTTCTAACCAATCATATGCATCCAATAGGTTTTTTTGTGTCATTGGATGAACAATTAGGTCATTTTCTTCCTCCCTAGGCTAATTCTTGTCCAATTAGGGTTTTTAAGCAATCTTGTGCATCCAATAGGTGTTTTGTGTCATTGGATGAACATTTATGTCATTTTCGTCGTCCCTAGGCTAATTCTTGTCCAATTAGAGTTTCTAACCAATCTTGTACTTCCAATAGGTGTTTTTTTGTCATTGGATGAACATTTACGTCATTTTCGTCCTCCCTAGGCTAATTCTTTTCCAATTAGGGTTTTTAACCAATCTTGTGCATCCAATAGGTGTTTTTGTGTCATTGGATGAATATTTATGTCATTTTCGTCCTCCTTACACTTAATCTTTTCCAATTAGGGTTTTTAACCAATCTCGTGCATCCAATAGGTGTTTTGTGTCATTGGATGAACATTTAGGTCATTTTAGTCCTCCCTAAACATAATCTTGTCCAATTAGGGTTTCTAACCAATCATGTGCATCCAATAGGTTTTTTTGTGTCATTGGATGAACAATTAGGTCATTTTCGTCCTCCCTAGGCTAATTCTTGTCCAATTAGGGTTTTTAAGCAATCTTGTGCATCCAATAGGTGTTTTGTGTCATTGGATGATCATTTAGGTCATTTTCGTCCTCCCTAGGCTAATTCTTGTCCAATTAGGGTTTCTAACCAATCTTCTACTTCCAATAGGTGTTTTTGTGTCATTGGATGAAAATTTACGTCATTTTCGTCCAACCTACGCTAATTCTTGTCCAATTAGGGTTTTTAACCAATCTTGTGCATCCAATAGGTGTTTTTGTGTCATTGGATGAATATTTATGTCATTTTCGTACTCCCTACACTTAATCTTGTCCAATTAGGGTTTTTAACCAATCTTGTGCATCCAATAGGTGTTTTTGTGTCATTGGATGAATATTTATGTCATTTTCGTCCTCCTTACACTTAATCTTGTCCAATTAGGGTTTTTAAACAATCTCGTGCATCCAATAGGTGTTTTGTGTCATTGGATGAACATTTAGGTCATTTTAGTCCTCCCTAAACTTAATCTTGTCCAATTAGGGTTTCTAACCAATCATGTGCATCCAATAGGTTTTTTTGTGTCATTGGATGAACAATTAGGTCATTTTCGTCCTCCCTAGGCTAATTCTTGTCCAATTAGGGTTTTTAACCAATCTTGTGCATCCAATAGGTGTTTTGTGTCATTGGATGAACATTTTAGGTCATTGTCGTCCTCCCTAAACTTAATCTTGTCCAATTAGGGTTTCTAACAAATCTTGTGTATCCAATAGGTGTTTTGTGTCATTGGATGAACATTTAGGTCATTTTCGTCCTCCCTAAACTTAATCTTGTCCAATTAGGGTTTCTAACCAATATTGTGCATCCAATAGGTGTTTTTGTATCATTGGATGAACAATTAGGTCATTTACGTCCTCCCTAGGCTAATTCTTGTCCAATTAGGGTTTCTAACCAATCTTGTACTTCCAATAGGTGTTTTTGTGTCATTGGATGAACATTTACGTCATTTTCGTCCTCCCTAGGCTAATTCTTGTCCAATTAGGGTTTTTAACCAATCTTGTGCATCCAATAGGTGTTTTGTGTCATTGGATTAACATTTTAGGTCATTTTCGTCCTCCCTAAACTTAATCTTGTCCAATTAAGGTTTCTAACAAATCTTGTGTATCCAATAGGTGTTTTGTGTCATTGGATGAACATTTAGGTCATTTTCGTCCTCCCTAAACTTAATCTTGTCCAATTAGGGTTTCTAACCAATATTGTGCATCCAATAGGTGTTTTTGTATCATTGGATGAACAATTAGGTCATTTTCGTCCTCCCTAGGATAATTCTTCTCCAATTAGGGTTTTTAACCAATCTTGTGCATCCAATAGGTGTTTTTGTGTCATTGGATGAATATTTATGTCATTTTCGTCCTCCTTACACTTAATCTTGTCCAATTAGGGTTTTTACACAATCTTGTGCATCCAATAGGTGTTTTGTGTCATTGGATGAACATTTAGGTCATTTTCGTCCTCCCTAAACTTAATCTTGTCCAATTAGGGTTTCTAACCAATCATATGCATCCAATAGGTTTTTTTGTGTCATTGGATGAACAATTAGGTCATTTTCTTCCTCCCTAGGCTAATTCTTGTCCAATTAGGGTTTTTAAGCAATCTTGTGCATCCAATAGGTGTTTTGTGTCATTCGATGAACATTTACGTCATTTTCGTCCTCCCTAGGCTAATTCTTTTCCAATTAGGGTTTTTAACCAATCTTGTGCATCCAATAGGTGTTTTTGTGTCATTGGATGAATATTTATGTCATTTTCGTCCTCCCTACACTTAATCTTGTCCAATTAGGGTTTTTAACCAATCTTGTGCATCCAATAGGTGTTTTTGTGTCATTGGATGAATATTTAGGTCATTTTCGTCCTCCCTAAACTTAATCTTGTCCAATTAGGGTTTCTAACCAATCTTGTGCATCCAATAGGTGTTTTTGTGTCATTGGATGAACAATTAGGTCATTTTCGTCCTCCCTAGGCTAATTCTTGTCCAATTGGGGTTTTTAACGAATCTTGTGCATCCAATAGGTGTTTGTGTCATTGGATGAACATTTAGGTCATTTTCGTCCTCCTACACTTAATCTTGTCCAATTAGGGTTTCTAACCAATCTTGTGCATCCAATAGTTGTTTTTGTGTCATTGGATGAACATTTATGTCATTTTCGTCCTCCCTAAACTTAATCTTTTCCAATTAGGGTTTCTAACCAATCTTGTGCATCCAATAGGTGTTTTTGTGTCATTGGATGAACAATTAGGTCATTTTCGTCCTCCCTAGGCTAATTCTTGTCCAATTAGGGTTTTTAACCAATCTTGTGCATCCCATAGGTGTTTTGCGTCATTAGATGAACATTTAGGTCATTTTCGTCCTCCCTAAACTTAATCTTGTCCAATTAGGGTTTCTAACCAATCTTGTGCATCCAATAGGTGTTTTTGTGTCATTGGATGAACAATTAGGTCATTTTCGTCCTCCCTAGGCTAATTCTTGTCCAATTAGGGTTTTTAACCAATCTTGTGCATCCAATAGGTGTTTTGTGTCATTGGATGAACATTTAGGTGATTTTCGTCCTCCCTAAACTTAATCTTGTCCAATTAGGGTTTCTAACCAATCTTGTGCATCCAATAGTTGTTTTCTGGTATTGGATGAACAATTAGGTCATTTTCGTCCTCCCTAGGGTAATTCTTGTCCAATTAGGGTTTTTAACCAATCTTGTGCATCCAATAGGTGTTTTGTGTCATTGGATGAACATTTAGGTCATTTTCGTCCTCCCTAAATTTTGTTTGGTCCAATTAGGGTTTCTATCTAATCTTGTGCATCCAATAGGTGTTTTTGTGTCATTGGATGAACAATTAGGTCATTTTCGTCCTCCCTAGGCTTATTCTTGTCCAATTAGGGTTTTTAACCAATCTTGTGCATCCAATAGATGTTTTTGTGTCATAAGATGAAAATTTTGGTCCTTTTCGTCCTCCCGACACTTAATCTTGTCCAATTAGGGTTTTTAACCAATCTTGTGCATCCAAGAGGTGTTTTGTGTCATCAGATGAACATTTAGGTCATTTTCGTCCTCCCTAAACTTAATCTTGTCCAATTAGGGTTTCTAACCAATCTTGTGCATCCAATAGGTGTTTTTGTGTCATTGGATGAACAATTAGGTCATTTTCGTCCTACCTAGGTTAATTCTTGTCCAATTAGGGTTTTTAACCAATCTTGTGCATCCAATAGGTGTTTTGTGTCATTGGATGAACATTTAGGTCATTTTCGTCCTCCCTAAACTTAATCTTGTCCAATTAGGGTTTCTAACCAATCTTGTGCATCACTTAATCTTGTCCAATTAGGGTTTCTAACCAATATTGTGCATCCAATAGGTGTTTTTCTATCATTGGATGAATAATTAGGTCATTTTCGTCCTCCCTAGGCTAATTCTTGTCCAATTAGGGTTTTTAACCAATCTTGTGCATCCAATAGGTGTTTTGTGTCAATGGATGAAAATTTAGGTCATTTTCGTTCTCCCTAGGCTTATTCTTGTCCAATTAGGGTTTTTCACCAATCTTGTGCATCCAATAGGTGTTTTTGTGTCATTGGATGAACATTTAGGTCATTTTCGTCCTCCCTAGGCTAATTCTTGTCCAATTAGGGTTTTTAAGCAATCTTGTGCATCCAATAGGTGTTTTGTGTCATTGGATGAACGTTTAGGTCATTTTCGTCCTCCCTAGGCTAATTCATGTCCAATTAAGGTTTTTAACCAATCTTGTGCATCCAATAGGTGTTTTTGTGTCATTGGATGAATATTTATGTCATTTTCGTCCTCCTTACACTTAATCTTGTCCAATTAGGGTTTTTAACCAATCTTGTGCATCCAATAGGTGTTTTGTGTCATTGGATGAACAATTAGGTCAATTTTGTCCTCCCTAAACTTTATCTTGTCCAATTAGGGTTTATAACCAATCTTGTGCATCCAATAGGTGTTTTGTGTCATTGGATGAACATTTAGGTCATTTTCGTCCTCCCTAAACTTAATCTTGTCCAATTAGGGTTTCTAACCAATTTTGTGCATCCAATAGGTGTTTTTGTATCATTGGGTGAACAATTAGGTCATTTTCGTCCTCCCTAAGCTTAATCTTGTCCAATTAGGGTTTCTAACAAATCTTGTGTATCCAATAGGTGTTTTGTGTCATTGGATGAACATTGAGGTCATTTTCGTCCTCCCTAAACTTAATCTTGTCCAATTAGGGTTTCTAACCAATCATGTGCATCCAATAGGTTTTTTTGTGTCATTGGATGAACAATTAGGTCATTTTCGTCCTCCCTAGGCTAATTCTTGTCCAATTAGGGTTTTTAAGCAATCTTGTGCATCCAATAGGTGTTTTGTGTCATTGGATGAATATTTAGGTCATTTTCGTCCTCCCTAGGCTAATTCTTGTCCAATTAGGGTTTTTAACCAATCTTGTGCATCCAATAGGTGTTTTGTGTCATTGGATGAACATTTTAGGTCATTTTCGTCCTCCCTAAACTTAATCTTGTCCAATTAGGGTTTCTAACCAATATTGTGCATCCAATAGGTGTTTTTGTATCATTGGATGAATAATTAGGTCATTTTCGTCCTCCCTAGGCTAATTCTTGTCCAATTAGGGTTTTTAACCAATGTTGTGCATCCAATAGGTGTTTTGTGTCAATGGATGAAAACTTAGGTCATTTTCGTTCTCCCTAGGCTTATTCTTGTCCAATTAGGGTTTTTCACCAATCTTGTGCATCCAATAGGTGTTTTTGTGTCATTGGATGAACATTTAGGTCATTTTCGTCCTCCCTAGGCTAATTCTTGTCCAATTAGGGTTTTTAACCAATCTTGTGCATCCAATAGGTGTTTTTGTGTCATTGGATGAATATTTATGTCATTTTCGTCTTCCTTACACTTAATCTTGTCCAATTAGGGTTTTTAACCAATCTTTTGCATCCAATAGGTGTTTTGTGTCATTGGATGAACATTTAGGTCAATTTCGTCCTCCCTAAACTTAATCTTGTCCAATTAGGGTTTCTAACCAATCATGTGCATCCAATAGGTTTTTTTGTGTCATTGGATGAACAATTAGGTCATTTTCTTCCTCCCTAGGCTAATTCTTGTCCAATTAGGGTTTTTAAGCAATCTTGTGCATCCAATAGGTGTTTTGTGTCATTGGATGAACATTTAGGTCATTTTCGTCCTCCCTAGGCTAATTCTTGTCCAATTAGGGTTTCTAACCAATCTTGTACCTCCAATAGGTGTTTTTGTGTCATTGGATGAACATTTACGTCATTTTCTTCCAACCTAGGCTAATTCTTGTCCAATTAGGGTTTTTAACCAATCTTGTGCATCCAATAGGTGTTTTTGTGTCATTGGATGAATATTTATGTCATTTTCGTCCTCCTTACACTTAATCTTGTCCAATTAGGGTTTTTAACCAATCTTGTGCATCCAATAGGTGTTTTGTGTCATTGGATGAATATTTAGGTCATTTTCGTCCTCCCTAAACTTAATTTTGTCCAATAAGGGTTTCTAACCAATATTGTGCATCCAATAGGTGTTTTTGTATCATTGGATGAACAATTAGGTCATTTTCGTCCTCCCTAGGCTAATTCTTGTCCAATTAGGGTTTTTAACCAATCTTGTGCATCCAATAGGTGTTTTGTGTCATTGGATGAACATTTTAGGTCATTTGCGTCCTCCCTAAACTTAATCTTGTCCAATTAGGGTTTCTAACCAATATTGTGCATCCAATAGGTGTTTTTGTATCATTTGATGAACAATTTGGTTATTTTCGTCCTCCCTAGGCTAATTCTTGTCCAATTAGGGTTTTTAACCAATCTTGTGCATCCAATAGGTGTTTTTGTGTCATTGGATGAATATTTATGTCATTTTCGTCCTCCTTACATTTAATCTTGTCCAATTAGGGTTTTTAACCAATCTTGTGCATCCAATAGGTGTTTTGTGTCATTGGATGAACATTTAGGTCATTTTCGTCATCCCTAGGCTAATTCTTGTCCAATTAGAGTTTCTAACCAATCTTGTACTTCCAATAGGTGTTTTTTTGTCATTGGATGAACATTTACGTCATTTTCGTCCTCCCTAGGCTAATTCTTTTCCAATTAGGGTTTTTAACCAATCTTGTGCATCCAATAGGTGTTTTTGTGTCATTGGATGAATATTTATGTCATTTTTGTCCTCCTTACACTTAATCTTGTCCAATTAGGGTTTTTACACAATCTTGTGCATCCAATAGGTGTTTTGTGTCATTGGATGAACATTTAGGTCATTTTCGTCCTCCCTAAACTTAATCTTGTCCAATTAGGGTTTCTAACCAATCTTGTGGATCCAATAGGTGTTTTGTGTCATTGGATGAACATTTAGGTCATTTTCGTCCTCCCTAAACTTAATCTTGTCCAATTAGGGTTTCTAACCAATATTGTGCATCCAATAGGTGTTTTTGTATCATTGGATGAACAATTAGATCATTTTCGTCCTCCCTAGGCTAATTCTTCTGCAGTTAGGGTTTTTAACCAATCTTGTGCATCCAATAGGTGTTTTGTGTCAATGGATGAAAATTTAGGTCATTTTCGTTCTCCCTAGGCTTATTCTTGTCCAATTAGGGTTTTTCACCAATCTTGTGCATCAAATAGGTGTTTTGTGTCATTGGATGAATATTTAGGTCATTTTCGTCCTCCCTAAACTTAATCTTGTCCAATTAGGGTTTCTAACAAATCTTGTGGATCCAATAGGTGTTTTGTGTCATTGGATGAACATTTAGGTCATTTTCGTCCTCCCTAAACTTAATCTTGTCCAATTAGGGTTTCTAACCAATATTGTGCATCCAATAGGTGTTTTTGTATCATTGGATGAACAATTAGATCATTTTAGTCCTCCCTAGGCTAATTCTTCTCCAGTTAGGGTTTTTAACCAATCTTGTGCATCCAATAGGTGTTTTGTGTCAATGGATGAAAATTTAGGTCATTTTCGTTCTCCCTAGGCTTATTCTTGTCCAATTAGGGTTTTTCACCAATCTTGTGCATCAAATAGGTGTTTTGTGTCATTGGATGAATATTTAGGTCATTTTCGTCCTCCCTAAACTTAATCTTGTCCAATTAGGGTTTCTAACCAATATTGTGCATCCAATAGGTGTTTTTGTATCATTGGATGAACATTTAGGTCGTTTTCGTCCTCCCTAGGCTAATTCTTGTCCAATTAGGGTTTTTAAGCAATCTTGTGCATCCAATAGGTGTTTTGTGTCATTCGATGAACATTTACGTCATTTTCGTCCTCCCTTGGCTAATTCTTTTCCAATTAGGGTTTTTAACCAATCTTGTGCATCCAATAGGTGTTTTGTGTCAATGGATGAAAATTTAGGTCATTTTCGTTCTCCCTAGGCTTATTCTTGTCCAATTAGGGTTTTTCACCAATCTTGTGCATCAAATAGGTGTTTTGTGTCATTGGATGAATATTTAGGTCATTTTCGTCCTCCCTAAACTTAATCTTGTCCAATTAGGGTTTCTAACCAATTTTGTGCATCCAATAGGTGTTTTTGTGTCATTGGATGAACATTTAGGTCGTTTTCGTCCTCCCTAGGCTAATTCTTGTCCAATTAGTGTTTTTAAGCAATCTTGTGCATCCAATAGGTGTTTTGTGTCATTCGATGAACATTTACGTCATTTTCGTCCTCCCTAGGCTAATTCTTTTCCAATTAGGGTTTTTAATCAATCTTGTGCATCCAATAGGTGTTTTTGTGTCATTGGATGAATATTTATGTCATTTTCGTCCTCCTTACACTTAATCTTGTCCAATTAGGGTTTTTACACAATCTTGTGCATCAAATAGGTGTTTTGTGTCATTGGATGAATATTTAGGTCATTTTCGTCCTCCCTAAACTTAATCTTGTCCAATTAGGGTTTCTAACCAATTTTGTGCATCCAATAGGTGTTTTTGTATCATTGGATGAACATTTAGGTCGTTTTCGTCCTCCCTAGGCTAATTCTTGTCCAATTAGGGTTTTTAAGCAATCTTGTGCATCCAATAGGTGTTTTGTGTCATTCGATGAACATTTACGTAATTTTCGTCCTCCCTAGGCTAATTCTTTTCCAATTAGGGTTTTTAACCAATCTTGTGCATCCAATAGGTGTTTTTGTGTCATTGGATGAATATTTATGTCATTTTCGTCCTCCTTACAGTAATCTTGTCCAATTAGGGTTTTTACACAATCTTGTGCATCCAATAGGTGTTTTGTGTCATTGGATGAACATTTAGGTCATTTTCGTCCTCCCTAAAATTAATCTTGTCCAATTAGGGTTTCTAACAAATCTTGTGGATCCAATAGGTGTTTTGTGTCATTGGATGAACATTTAGGTCATTTTCGTCCTCCCTAAAATTAATCTTGTCCAATTAGGGTTTCTAACAAATCTTGTGGATCCAATAGGTGTTTTGTGTCATTGGATGAACATTTAGGTCATTTTCGTCCTCGCTAAACTTAATCTTGTCCAATTAGGGTTTCTAACCAATATTGTGCATCCAATAGGTGTTTTTGTATCATTGGATGAACAATTAGGTCATTTTCGTCCTCCCTAGGCTAATTCTTCTCCAATTAGGGTTTTTAACCAATCTTGTGCATCCAATAGGTGTTCTGTGTCAATGGATGAAAATTTAGGTCATTTTCGTTCTCCCTAGGCTTATTCTTGTCCAATTAGGGTTTTTCACCAATCTTGTGCATCAAATAGGTGTTTTGTGTCATTGGATGAATATTTAGGTCATTTTCGTCCTCCCTAGACTTAATCTTGTCCAATTAGGGTTTCTAACCAATTTTGTGCATCCAATAGGTGTTTTTGTATCATTGGATGAACATTTAGGTCGTTTTCGTCCTCCCTAGGCTAATTCTTGTCCAATTAGGGTTTTTAAGCAATCTTGTGCATCCAATAGGTGTTTTGTGTCATTCGATGAACATTTACGTTAGTTTCGTCCTCCCTAGGCTAATTCTTTTCCAATTAGGGTTTTTAACCAATCTTGTGCATCCAATAGGTGTTTTTGTGTCATTGGATTAATATTTATGTCATTTTCGTCCTCCTTACACTTAATCTTGTCCAATTAGGGTTTTTACACAATCTTGTGCATCCAATAGGTGTTTTGTGTCATTGGATGAACATTTAGGTCATTTTCGTCCTCCCTAAACTTAATCTTGTCCAATTAGGGTTTCTAACAAATCTTGTGGATCCAATAGGTGTTTTGTGTCATTGGAAGAACATTTAGGTCATTTTCGTCCTCCCTAAACTTAATCTTGTCCAATTAGGGTCTCTAACCAATATTGTGCATCCAATAGGTGTTTTTGTATCATTGGATGAACAATTAGGTCATTTTCGTCCTCCCTAGGCTAATTCTTCTCCAGTTAGGGTTTTTAACCAATCTTGTGCATCCAATAGGTGTTTTGTGTCAATGGATGAAAATTTAGGTCATTTTCGTTCTCCCTAGGCTTATTCTTGTCCAATTAGGGTTTTTCACCAATCTTGTGCATCAAATAGGTGTTTTGTGTCATTGGATGAAAATTTAGGTCATTTTCGTTCTCCCTAGGCTTATTCTTGTCCAATTAGGGTTTTTCACCAATCTTGTGCATCAAATAGGTGTTTTTGTATCATTGGATGAACATTTAGGTCGTTTTCGTCCTCCCTAGGCTAATTCTTGTCCAATTAGGGTTTTTAAGCAATCTTGTGCATCCAATAGGTGTTTTGTGTCATTCGATGAACATTTACGTCATTTTCGTCCTCCCTAGGCTAATTCTTTTCCAATTAGGGTTTTTAACCAATCTTGTGCATACAATAGTTTTTTTTGTGTCATTGGATGAATATTTATGTCATTTTCGTCCTCCTTACACTTAATCTTGTCCAATTAGGGTTTTTACACAATCTTGTGCATCCAATAGGTGTTTTGTGTCATTGGATGAACATTTAGGTCATTTTCGTCCTCCCTAAAATTAATCTTGTCCAATTAGGGTTTCTAACAAATCTTGTGGATCCAATAGGTGTTTTGTGTCATTGGATGAACATTTAGGTCATTTTCGTCCTCCCTAGGCTAATTCTTCTCCAATTAGGGTTTTTAACCAATCTTGTGCATCCAATAGGTGTTTTGTGTCAATGGATGAAAATTTAGGTCATTTTCGTTCTCCCTAGGCTTATTCTTGTCCAATTAGGGTTTTTCACCAATCTTGTGCATCCAATAGGTGTTTTTGTGTCATTGGATGAACATTTAGGTCATTTTCGTCCTCCCTAGGCTAATTCTTTTCCAATTAGGGTTTTTAACCAATCTTGTGCATCCAATAGGTGTTTTTGTGTCATTGGATGAATATTTATGTCATTTTTGTCCTCCTTACACTTAATCTTGTCCAATTAGGGTTTTTACACAATCTTGTGCATCCAATAGGTGTTTTGTGTCATTGGATGAACATTTAGGTCATTTTCGTCCTCCCTAAACTTAATCTTGTCCAATTAGGGTTTCTAACAAATCTTGTGGATCCAATAGGTGTTTTGTGTCATTGGATGAACATTTAGGTCATTTTCGTCCTCCCTAAACTTAATCTTGTCCAATTAGGGTTTCTAACCAATATTGTGCATCCAATAGGTGTTTTTGTATCATTGGATGAACAATTAGGTCATTTTCGTCCTCCCTAGGCTAATTCTTCTCCAATTAGGGTTTTTAACCAATCTTGTCCATCCAATAGGTGTTTTGTGTCAATGGATGAAAATTTAGGTCATTTTCATTCTCCCTAGGCTTATTCTTGTCCAATTAGGGTTTTTCACCAATCTTGTGCATCAATCAAATAGGTGTTTTTGTGTCATTGGATGAACATTTTGATCATTTTCGTCCTCCCTAGGCAAATTCTTGTCCAATAAGGGGTTTTAAGCAATCTTGTGCATCCAATAGGTGTTTTGTGTCATTGGATGAACATTTAGGTCATTTTCGTCATCCCTAGGGTAATTCTTGTCCAATTAGAGTTTCTAACCAATCTTGTACTTCCAATAGGTGTTTTTGTGTCATTGGATGAACATTTACGTCATTTTCGTCCTCCCTAGGCTAATTCTTGTCCAATTAGGGTTTTTAACCAATCTTGTGCATCCAATAGGTGTTTTGTGTCATTGGATTAACATTTTAGGTCATTTTCGTCCTCCCTAAACTTAATCTTGTCCAATTAGGGTTTCTAACAAATCTTGTGTATCCAATAGGTGTTTTGTGTCATTGGATGAACATTTAGGTCATTTTCGTCCTCCCTAAACTTAATCTTGTCCAATTAGGGTTTCTAACCAATATTGTGCATCCAATAGGTGTTTTTGTATCATTGGATGAACAATTAGGTCATTTACGTCCTCCCTAGGCTAATTCTTGTCCAATTAGGGTTTCTAACCAATCTTGTACTTCCAATAGGTGTTTTTGTGTCATTGGATGAACATTTACGTCATTTTCGTCCTCCCTAGGCTAATTCTTGTCCAATTAGGGTTTTTAACCAATCTTGTGCATCCAATAGGTGTTTTGTGTCATTGGATTAACATTTTAGGTCATTTTCGTCCTCCCTAAACTTAATCTTGTCCAATTAGGGTTTCTAACAAATCTTGTGTATCCAATAGGTGTTTTGTGTCATTGGATGAACATTTAGATCATTTTCGTCCTCCCTAAACTTAATCTTGTCCAATTAGGGTTTGTAACCAATATTGTGCATCCAATAGGTTTTTTTGTATCATTGGATGAACAATTAGGTCATTTACGTCCTCCCTAGGCTAATTCTTGTCCAATTAGGGTTTTTAACCAATCTTGTGCATCCAATAGGTGTTTTGTGTCATTGGATGAACATTTTAGGTCGTTTTCGTCCTCCCTAAACTTAATCTTGTCCAATTAGGGTTTCTAACCAATCTTGTGCATCCAACAGGTGTTTTGTGTCATTGGATGAACATTTAGGTCATTTTCGTCCTCCCTAAACTTAATCTTGTCCAATTAGGGTTTCTAACAAATCTTGTGGATCCAATAGGTGTTTTGTGTCATTGGATGAACATTTAGGTCATTTTCGTTCTCCCTAGGCTTATTCTTGTCCAATTAGAGTTTTTCACCAATCTTGTGCATCCAATAGGTGTTTTTGTGTCATTGGATGAATATTTATGTCATTTTTGTCCTCCTTACACTTAATCTTGTCCAATTAGGGTTTTTACACAATCTTGTGCATCCAATAGGTGTTTTGTGTCATTGGATGAACATTTAGGTCATTTTCGTCCTCCCTAAACTTAATCTTGTCCAATTAGGGTTTCTAACAAATCTTGTGGATCCAATAGGTGTTTTGTGTCATTGGATGAACATTTAGGTCATTTTCGTCCTCCCTAAACTTAATCTTGTCCAATTAGGGTTTCTAACTAATATTGTGCATCCAATAGGTGTTTTTGTATCATTAGATGAACAATTAGGTCATTTTCGTCCTCCCTAGGCTAATTCTTCTCCAATTAGGGTTTTTAACCAATCTTGTGCATCCAATAGGTGTTTTGTGTCAATGGATGAAAATTTAGGTCATTTTCATTCTCCCTAGGCTTATTCTTGTCCAATTAGGGTTTTTCACCAATCTTGTGCATCAAATAGGTGTTTTTGTGTCATTGGATGAACATTTAGGTCATTTTCGTCATCCCTAGGCTAATTCTTGTCCAATTAGAGTTTCTAACCAATCTTGTACTTCCAATAGGTGTTTTTGTGTCATTGGATGAACATTTACGTCATTTTCGTCCTCCCTAGGCTAATTCTTGTCCAATTAGGGTTTTTAACCAATCTTGTGCATCCAATAGGTGTTTTTGTGTCATTGGATGAATATTTATGTCATTTTCGTCCTCCTTACACTTAATCTTGTCCAATTAGGGTTTTTACACAATCTTGTGCATCCAATAGGTGTTTTGTGTCATTGGATGAACATTTAGGTCATTTTCGTCCTCCCTAAGCTTAATCTTGTCCAATTAGGGTTTCTAACAAATCTTGTGGATCCAATAGGTGTTTTGTGTCATTGGATGAACATTTAGGTCATTTTCGTCCTCCCTAAACTTAATCTTGTCCAATTAGGGTTTCTAACCAATATTGTGCATCCAATAGGTGTTTTTGTATCATTGGATGAACAATTAGATCATTTTCGTCCTCCCTAGGCTAATTCTTCTGCAGTTAGGGTTTTTAACCAATCTTGTGCATCCAATAGGTGTTTTGTGTCAATGGATGAAAATTTAGGTCATTTTCGTTCTCCCTAGGCTTATTCTTGTCCAATTAGGGTTTTTCACCAATCTTGTGCATCAAATAGGTGTTTTGTGTCATTGGATGAATATTTAGGTCATTTTCGTCCTCCCTAAACTTAATCTTGTCCAATTAGGGTTTCTAACAAATCTTGTGGATCCAATAGGTGTTTTGTGTCATTGGATGAACATTTAGGTCATTTTCGTCCTCCCTAAACTTAATCTTGTCCAATTAGGGTTTCTAACCAATATTGTGCATCCAATAGGTGTTTTTGTATCATTGGATGAACAATTAGATCATTTTAGTCCTCCCTAGGCTAATTCTTCTCCAGTTAGGGTTTTTAACCAATCTTGTGCATCCAATAGGTGTTTTGTGTCAATGGATGAAAATTTAGGTCATTTTCGTTCTCCCTAGGCTTATTCTTGTCCAATTAGGGTTTTTCACCAATCTTGTGCATCAAATAGGTGTTTTGTGTCATTGGATGAATATTTAGGTCATTTTCGTCCTCCCTAAACTTAATCTTGTCCAATTAGGGTTTCTAACCAATTTTGTGCATCCAATAGGTGTTTTTGTATCATTGGATGAACATTTAGGTCATTTTCGTCCTCCATAAACTTAATCTTGTCCAATTAGGGTTTCTAACCAATCATATGCATCCAATAGGTTTTTTTGTGTCATTCGATGAACAATTAGGTCATTTTCTTCCTCCCTAGGCTAATTCTTGTCCAATTAGGGTTTTTAAGCAATCTTGTGCATCCAATAGGTGTTTTGTGTCATTGGATGAACATTTAGGTCGTTTTCGTCCTCCCTAGGCTAATTCTTGTCCAATTAGGGTTTTTAAGCAATCTTGTGCATCCAATAGGTGTTTTGTGTCATTCGATGAACATTTACGTTAGTTTCGTCCTCCCTAGGCTAATTCTTTTCCAATTAGGGTTTTTAACCAATCTTGTGCATCCAATAGGTGTTTTTGTGTCATTGGATGAATATTTATGTCATTTTCGTCCTCCTTACACTTAATCTTGTCCAATTAGGGTTTTTACACAATCTTGTGCATCCAATAGGTGTTTTGTGTCATTGGATGAACATTTAGGTCATTTTCGTCCTCCCTAAACTTAATCTTGTCCAATTAGGGTTTCTAACAAATCTTGTGGATCCAATAGGTGTTTTGTGTCATTGGATGAACATTTAGGTCATTTTCGTCCTCGCTAAACTTAATCTTGTCCAATTAGGGTTTCTAACCAATATTGTGCATCCAATAGGTGTTTTTGTATCATTGGATGAACAATTAGGTCATTTTCGTCCTCCCTAGGCTAATTCTTCTCCAATTAGGGTTTTTAACCAATCTTGTGCATCCAATAGGTGTTTTTGTGTCATTGGATGAACATTTAGGTCATTTTCGTCCTCCCTAGGCTAATTCTTTTCCAATTAGGGTTTTTAACCAATCTTGTGCATCCAATAGGTGTTTTTGTGTCATTGGATGAATATTTATGTCATTTTCGTCCTCCTTACACTTAATCTTTTCCAATTAGGGTTTTTAACCAATCTCGTGCATCCAATTGGTGTTTTGTGTCATTGGATGAACATTTAGGTCATTTTAGTCCTCCCTAAACTTAATCTTGTCCAATTAGGGTTTCTAACCAATCATGTGCATCCAATAGGTTTTTTTGTGTCATTGTATGAACAATTAGGTCATTTTCGTCCTCCCTAGGCTAATTCTTGTCCAATTAGGGTTTTTAAGCAATCTTGTGTATCCAATAGGTGTTTTGTGTCATTGGATGATCATTTAGGTCATTTTCGTCCTCCCTAGGCTAATTCTTGTCCAATTAGGGTTTCTAACCAATCTTCTACTTCCAATAGGTGTTTTTGTGTCATTGGATGAACATTTACGTCATTTTCGTCCAACCTACGCTAATTCTTGTCCAATTAGGGTTTTTAACCAATCTTGTGCATCCAATAGGTGTTTTTGTGTCATTGGATGAATATTTATGTCATTTTCGTACTCCCTACACTTAATCTTGTCCAATTAGGGTTTTTAACCAATCTTGTGCATCCAATAGGTGTTTTTGTGTCATTGGATGAATATTTAGGTCATTTTCGTCCTCCCTAAACTTAATCTTGTCCAATTAGGGTTTCTAACCAATCTTGTGCATCCAACAGGTGTTTTTGTGTCATTGGATGAATATTTAGGTCATTTTCGTCCTCCCTAAACTTAATCTTGTCCAATTAGGGTTTTTAACCAATCTTGTGCATCCAATAGGTGTTTTTGTGTCATTGGATGAATATTTAGGTCATTTTCGTCCTCCCTAAACTTAATCTTGTCCAATTAGGGTTTCTAACCAATTTTGTGCATCCAATAGGTGTTTTTGTATCATTGGATGAACATTTAGGTCGTTTTCGTCCTCCCTAGGCTAATTCTTGTCCAATTAGGGTTTTTAAGCAATCTTGTGCATCCAATAGGTGTTTTGTGTCATTCGATGAACATTTACGTCATTTTCGTCCTCCCTAGGCTAATTCTTTTCCAATTAGGGTTTTTAACCAATCTTGTGCATCCAATAGGTGTTTTTGCGTCATTGGATGAATATTTATGTCATTTTCGTCTTCCTTACACTTAATCTTGTCCAATTAGGGTTTTTACACAATCTTGTGCATCCAATAGGTGTTTTGTGTCATTGGATGAACATTTAGGTCATTTTCGTCCTCCCTAAACTTAATCTTGTCCAATTAGGGTTTCTAACAAATCTTGTGGATCCAATAGGTGTTTTTGTATCATTGGATGAACATTTAGGTCGTTTTCGTCCTCCCTAGGCTAATTCTTGTCCAATTAGGGTTTTTAAGCAATCTTGTGCATCCAATAGGTGTTTTGTGTCATTCGATGAACATTTACGTCATTTTCGTCCTCCCTAGGCTAATTCTTTTCCAATTAGGGTTTTTAACCAATCTTGTGCATACAATAGTTTTTTTTGTGTCATTGGATGAATATTTATGTCATTTTCGTCCTCCTTACACTTAATCTTGTCCAATTAGGGTTTTTACACAATCTTGTGCATCCAATAGGTGTTTTGTGTCATTGGATGAACATTTAGGTCATTTTCGTCCTCCCTAAACTTAATCTTGTCCAATTAGGGTTTCTAACAAATCTTGTGGATCCAATAGGTGTTTTGTGTCATTGGATGAACATTTAGGTCATTTTCGTCCTCCCTAAACTTAATCTTGTCCAATTAGGGTTTCTAACCAATATTGTGCATCCAATAGGTGTTTTTGTATCATTGGATGAACAATTAGATCATTTTCGTTCTCCCTAGGCTAATTCTTCTCCAGTTAGGGTTTTTAACCAATCTTGTGCATCCAATAGGTGTTTTGTGTCAATGGATGAAAATTTAGGTCATTTTCGTTCTCCCTAGGCTTATTCTTGTCCAATTAGGGTTTTTCACCAATCTTGTGCATCAAATAGGTGTTTTGTGTCATTGGATGAATATTTAGGTCATTTTCGTCCTCCCTAAACTTAATCTTGTCCAATTAGGGTTTCTAACCAATTTTGTGCATCCAATAGGTGTTTTTGTATCATTGGATGAACATTTAGGTCATTTTCGTCCTCCATAAACTTAATCTTGTCCAATTAGGGTTTCTAACCAATCATATGCATCCAATAGGTTTTTTTGTGTCATTGGATGAACAATTAGGTCATTTTCTTCCTCCCTAGGCTAATTCTTGTCCAATTAGGGTTTTTAAGCAATCTTGTGCATCCAATAGGTGTTTTGTGTCATTGGATGAACATTTATGTCATTTTCGTCGTCCCTAGGCTAATTCTTGTCCAATTAGAGTTTCTAACCAATCTTGTACTTCCAATAGGTGTTTTTTTGTCATTGGATGAACATTTACGTCATTTTCGTCCTCCCTAGGCTAATTCTTTTCCAATTAGGGTTTTTAACCAATCTTGTGCATCCAATAGGTGTTTTTGTGTCATTGGATGAATATTTATGTCATTTTTGTCCTCCTTACACTTAATCTTGTCCAATTAGGGTTTTTACACAATCTTGTGCATCCAATAGGTGTTTTGTGTCATTGGATGAACATTTAGGTCATTTTCGTCCTCCCTAAAATTAATCTTGTCCAATTAGGGTTTCTAACAAATCTTGTGGATCCAATAGGTGTTTTGTGTCATTGGATGAACATTTAGGTCATTTTCGTCCTCGCTAAACTTAATCTTGTCCAATTAGGGTTTCTAACCAATTTTGTGCATCCAATAGGTGTTTTTGTATCATTGGATGAACATTTAGGTCGTTTTCGTCCTCCCTAGGCTAATTCTTGTCCAATTAGGGTTTTTAAGCAATCTTGTGCATCCAATAGGTGTTTTGTGTCATTGGATGAACATTTAGGTCATTTTCGTCCTCCCTAGGCTAATTCTTTTCCAATTAGGGTTTTTAACCAATCTTGTGCATCCAATAGGTGTTTTTGTGTCATTGGATGAATATTTATGTCATTTTCGTCCTCCTTACAGTAATCTTGTCCAATTAGGGTTTTTACACAATCTTGTGCATCCAATAGGTGTTTTGTGTCATTGGATGAACATTTAGGTCATTTTCGTCCTCCCTAAAATTAATCTTGTCCAATTAGGGTTTCTAACAAATCTTGTGGATCCAATAGGTGTTTTGTGTCATTGGATGAACATTTAGGTCATTTTCGTCCTCCCTAAACTTAATCTTGTCCAATTAGGGTTTCTAACCAATTTTGTGCATCCAATAGGTGTTTTTGTATCATTGGATGAACAATTAGATCATTTTCGTCCTCCCTAGGCTAATTCTTCTCCAGTTAGGGTTTTTAACCAATCTTGTGCATCCAATAGGTGTTTTGTGTCAATGGATGAAAATTTAGGTCATTTTCGTTCTCCCTAGGCTTATTCTTGTCCAATTAGGGTTTTTCACCAATCTTGTGCATCAAATAGGTGTTTTTGTGTCATTGGATGAACATTTTGATCATTTTCGTCCTCCCTAGGCTAATTCTTGTCCAATAAGGGTTTTTAAGCAATCTTGTGCATCCAACAGGTGTTTTGTGTCATTGGATGAACATTTAGGTCCTTTTCGTCCTCCCTAAACTTAATCTTGTCCAATTAGGGTTTCTAACCAATATTGTGCATCCAATAGGTGTTTTTGTATCATTGGATGAACAATTAGGTCATTTTCGTCCCCCTAGGCTAATTCTTCTCCAATTAGGGTTTTTAACCAATCTTGTGCATCCAATAGGTGTTTTGTGTCAATGGATGAAAATTTAGGTCATTTTCGTTCTCCCTAGGCTTATTCTTGTCCAATTAGGGTTTTTCACCAATCTTGTGCATCAAATAGGTGTTTTTGTGTCATTGGATGAACATTTTGATCATTTTCGTCCTCCCTAGGCTAATTCTTGTCCAATAAGGGTTTTTAAGCAATCTTGTGCATCTAATAGGTGTTTTGTGTCATTGGATGAACATTTAGGTCATTTTCGTCTTCCCTAGGCTAATTCTTGTCCAATTAGGGTTTCTAACCAATCTTCTACTTCCAATAGGTGTTTTTGTGTCATTGGATGAAAATTTACGTCATTTTCGTCCAACCTACGCTAATTCTTGTCCAATTAGGGTTTTTAACCAATCTTGTGCATCCAATAGGTGTTTTTGTGTCATTGGATGAACATTTACGTCATTTTCGTCCTCCCTAGGCTAATTCTTTTCCAATTAGGGTTTTTAACCAATCTTGTGCATCCAATAGGTGTTTTTGTGTCATTGGATGAATATTTATGTCATTTTCGTCCTCCTTACACTTAACCTTTTCCAATTAGGGTTTTTAACCAATCTCGTGCATCCAATAGGTGTTTTGTGTCATTGGATGAACATTTAGGTCATTTTAGTCCTCCCTAAACTTAATCTTGTCCAATTAGGGTTTCTAACCAATCATGTGCATCCAATAGGTTTTTTTGTGTCATTGGATGAACAATTAGGTCATTTTCGTCCTCCCTAGGCTAATTCTTGTCCAATTAGGGTTTTTAAGCAATCTTGTGCATCCAATAGGTGTTTTGTGTCATTGGATGATCATTTAGGTCATTTTCGTCCTCCCTAGGCTAATTCTTGTCCAATTAGGGTTTCTAACCAATCTTCTACTTCCAATAGGTGTTTTTGTGTCATTGGATGAAAATTTACGTCATTTTCGTCCAACCTACGCTAATTCTTGTCCAATTAGGGATTTTAACCAATCTTGTGCATCCAATAGGTGTTTTTGTGTCATTGGATGAATATTTATGTCATTTTCGTACTCCCTACACTTAATCTTGTCCAATTAGGGTTTTTAACCAATCTTGTGCATCCAATAGGTGTTTTTGTGTCATTGGATGAATATTTAGGTCATTTTCGTCCTCCCTAAACTTAATCTTGTCCAATTAGGGTTTCTAACCAATCTTGTGCATCCAACAGGTGTTTTTGTGTCATTGGATGAATATTTAGGTCATTTTCGTCCTCCCTAAACTTAATCTTGTCCAATTAGGGTTTTTAACCAATCTTGTGCATCCAATAGGTGTTTTTGTGTCATTGGATGAATATTTAGGTCATTTTCGTCCTCCCTAAACTTAATCTTGTGCAATTAGGGTTTCTAACCAATTTTGTGCATCCAATAGGTGTTTTTGTATCATTGGATGAACATTTAGGTCGTTTTCGTCCTCCCTAGGCTAATTCTTGTCCAATTAGGGTTTTTAAGCAATCTTGTGCATCCAATAGGTGTTTTGTGTCATTCGATGAACATTTACGTTAGTTTCGTCCTCCCTAGGCTAATTCTTTTCCAATTAGGGTTTTTAACCAATCTTGTGCATCCAATAGGTGTTTTTGTGTCATTGGATGAATATTTATGTCATTTTCGTCCTCCTTACACTTAATCTTGTCCAATTAGGGTTTTTACACAATCTTGTGCATCCAATAGGTGTTTTGTGTCATTGGATGAACATTTAGGTCATTTTCGTCCTCCCTAAACTTAATCTTGTCCAATTAGGGTTTCTAACAAATCTTGTGGATCCAATAGGTGTTTTGTGTCATTGGATGAACATTTAGGTCATTTTCGTCCTCCCTAAACTTAATCTTGTCCAATTAGGGTTTCTAACCAATATTGTGCATCCAATAGGTGTTTTTGTATCATTGGATGAACAATTAGATCATTTTCGTTCTCCCTAGGCTAATTCTTCTCCAGTTAGGGTTTTTAACCAATCTTGTGCATCCAATAGGTGTTTTGTGTCAATGGATGAAAATTTAGGTCATTTTCGTTCTCCCTAGGCTTATTCTTGTCCAATTAGGGTTTTTCACCAATCTTGTGCATCAAATAGGTGTTTTGTGTCATTGGATGAATATTTAGGTCATTTTCGTCCTCCCTAAACTTAATCTTGTCCAATTAGGGTTTCTAACCAATTTTGTGCATCCAATAGGTGTTTTTGTATCATTGGATGAACATTTAGGTCATTTTCGTCCTCCATAAACTTAATCTTGTCCAATTAGGGTTTCTAACCAATCATATGCATCCAATAGGTTTTTTTGTGTCATTGGATGAACAATTAGGTCATTTTCTTCCTCCCTAGGCTAATTCTTGTCCAATTAGGGTTTTTAAGCAATCTTGTGCATCCAATAGGTGTTTTGTGTCATTGGATGAACATTTAGGTCATTTTCGTCGTCCCTAGGCTAATTCTTGTCCAATTAGGGTTTCTAACCAATCTTGTACTTCCAATAGGTGTTTTTGTGTCATTGGATGAACATTTAGGTCATTTTCGTCCTCCCTAAACTTAATCTTGTCCAATTAGGGTTTCTAACCAATATTGTGCATCCAATAGGTGTTTTTGTATCATTGGATGAACAATTAGGTCATTTACGTCCTCCCTAGGCTAATTCTTGTCCAATTAGGGTTTTTAACCAATCTTGTGCATCCAATAGGTGTTTTGTGTCATTAGATGAACATTTTAGGTCGTTTTCGTCCTCCCTAAACTTAATCTTGTCCAATTAGGTTTTCTAACCAATCTTGTGCATCCAACAGGTGTTTTTGTGTCATTGGATGAATATTTATGTCATTTTCGTCTTCCTTACACTTAATCTTGTCCAATTAGGGTTTTTACACAATCTTGTGCATCCAATAGGTGTTTTGTGTCATTGGATGAACATTTAGGTCATTTTCGTCCTCCCTAAACTTAATCTTGTCCAATTAGGGTTTCTAACAAATCTTGTGGATCCAATAGGTGTTTTGTGTCATTGGATGAACATTTAGGTCATTTTCGTCCTCACTAAACTTAATCTTGTCCAATTAGGGTTTCTAACCAATATTGTGCATCCAATAGGTGTTTTTGTATCATTGGATGAACAATTAGGTCATTTTCGTCCTCCCTAGGCTAATTCTTCTCCAATTAGGGTTTTTAACCAATCTTGTGCATCCAATAGGTGTTTTTGTGTCATTGGATGAACATTTAGGTCATTTTCGTCCTCCCTAGGCTAATTCTTTTCCAATTAGGGTTTTTAACCAATCTTGTGCATCCAATAGGTGTTTTTGTGTCATTGGATGAATATTTATGTCATTTTCGTCCTCCTTACACTTAATCTTTTCCAATTAGGGTTTTTAACCAATCTCGTGCATCCAATAGGTGTTTTGTGTCATTGGATGAACATTTAGGTCATTTTAGTCCTCCCTAAACTTAATCTTGTCCAATTAGGGTTTCTAACTAATCATGTGCATCCAATAGGTTTTTTTGTGTCATTGTATGAACAATTAGGTCATTTTCGTCCTCCCTAGGCTAATTCTTGTCCAATTAGGGTTTTTAAGCAATCTTGTGTATCCAATAGGTGTTTTGTGTCATTGGATGATCATTTAGGTCATTTTCGTCCTCCCTAGGCTAATTCTTGTCCAATTAGGGTTTCTAACCAATCTTCTACTTCCAATAGGTGTTTTTGTGTCATTGGATGAACATTTACGTCATTTTCGTCCAACCTACGCTAATTCTTGTCCAATTAGGGTTTTTAACCAATCTTGTGCATCCAATAGGTGTTTTTGTGTCATTGGATGAATATTTATGTCATTTTCGTACTCCCTACACTTAATCTTGTCCAATTAGGGTTTTTAACCAATCTTGTGCATCCAATAGGTGTTTTTGTGTCATTGGATGAATATTTAGGTCATTTTCGTCCTCCCTAAACTTAATCTTGTCCAATTAGGGTTTCTAACCAATCTTGTGCATCCAACAGGTGTTTTTGTGTCATTGGATGAATATTTAGGTCATTTTCGTCCTCCCTAAACTTAATCTTGTCCAATTAGGGTTTTTAACCAATCTTGTGCATCCAATAGGTGTTTTTGTGTCATTGGATGAATATTTAGGTCATTTTCGTCCTCCCTAAACTTAATCTTGTCCAATTAGGGTTTCTAACCAATTTTGTGCATCCAATAGGTGTTTTTGTATCATTGGATGAACATTTAGGTCATTTTCGTCCTCCATAAACTTAATCTTGTCCAATTAGGGTTTCTAACCAATCATATGCATCCAATAGGTTTTTTTGTGTCATTGGATGAACATTTACGTCATTTTCGTCCTCCCTTGGCTAATTCTTTTCCAATTAGGGTTTTTAACCAATCTTGTGCATCCAATAGGTGTTTTTGTGTCATTGGATGAATATTTATGTCATTTTCGTCCTCCTTACACTTAATCTTGTCCAATTAGGGTTTTTACACAATCTTGTGCATCCAATAGGTGTTTTGTGTCATTGGATGAACATTTAGGTCATTTTCGTCCTCCCTAAACTTAATCTTGTCCAATTAGGGTTTCTAACCAATCATATGCATCCAATAGGTTTTTTTGTGTCATTGGATGAACAATTAGGTCATTTTCTTCCTCCCTAGGCTAATTCTTGTCCAATTAGGGTTTTTAAGCAATCTTGTGCATCCAATAGGTGTTTTGTGTCATTCGATGAACATTTACGTCATTTTCGTCCTCCCTAGGCTAATTCTTTTCCAATTAGGGTTTTTAACCAATCTTGTGCATCCAATAGGTGTTTTTGTGTCATTGGATGAATATTTATGTCATTTTCGTCCTCCTTACACTTATTCTTGTCCAATTAGGGTTTTTACACAATCTTGTGCATCCAATAGGTGTTTTGTGTCATTGGATGAACATTTAGGTCATTTTCGTCCTCCCTAAACTTAATCTTGTCCAATTAGGGTTTCTAACAAATCTTGTGGATCCAATAGGTGTTTTGTGTCATTGGATGAACATTTAGGTCATTTTCGTCCTCCCTAAACTTAATCTTGTCCAATTAGGGTTTCTAACCAATATTGTGCATCCAATAGGTGTTTTTGTATCATTGGATGAACATTTAGGTCATTTTCGTCCTCCCTAGGCTAATTCTTCTCCAATTAGGGTTTTTAACCAATCTTGTGCATCCAATAGGTGTTTTGTGTCAATGGATGAAAATTTAGGTCATTTTCGTTCTCCCTAGGCTTATTCTTGTCCAATTAGGGTTTTTCACCAATCTTGTGCATCAAATAGGTGTTTTGTGTCATTGGATGAATATTTAGGTTATTTTCGTCCTCCCTAAACTTAATCTTGTCCAATTAGGGTTTCTAACCAATTTTGTGCATCCAATAGGTGTTTTTGTATCATTGGATGAACATTTAGGTCGTTTTCGTCCTCCCTAGGCTAATTCTTGTCCAATTAGGGTTTTTAAGCAATCTTGTGCATCCAATAGGTGTTTTGTGTCATTCGATGAACATTTACGTCATTTTCGTCCTCCCTTGGCTAATTCTTTTCCAATTAGGGTTTTTAACCAATCTTGTGCATCCAATAGGTGTTTTTGTGTCATTGGATGAATATTTATGTCATTTTCGTCCTCCTTACACTTAATCTTGTCCAATTAGGGTTTTTACAGAAACTTGTGCATCCAATAGGTGTTTTGTGTCATTGGATGAACATTTAGGTCATTTTCGTCCTCCATAAACTTAATCTTGTCCAATTAGGGTTTCTAACCAATCATATGCATCCAATAGGTTTTTTTGTGTCAATGGATGAACAATTAGGTCATTTTCGTCCTCCCTAGGCTAATTCTTGTCCAATTAGGGTTTTTAAGCAATCTTGTGCATCCAATAGGTGTTTTGTGTCATTGGATGAACATTTAGGTCGTTTTCGTCCTCCCTAGGCTAATTCTTGTCCAATTAGGGTTTTTAAGCAATCTTGTGCATCCAATAGGTGTTTTGTGTCATTCGATGAACATTTACGTCATTTTCGTCCTCCCTTGGCTAATTCTTTTCCAATTAGGGTTTTTAACCAATCTTGTGCATCCAATAGGTGTTTTTGTGTCATTGGATGAATATTTATGTCATTTTCGTCCTCCTTACACTTAATCTTGTCCAATTAGGGTTTTTAACCAATCTTGTGGATCCAATAGGTGTTTTGTGTCATTGGATGAACATTTAGGTCATTTTTGTCCTCCCTAAACTTAATCTTGTCCAATTAGGGTTTTTAACCAATCTTGTGCATCCAATAGGTGTTTTTGTGTCATTGGATGAATATTTATGTCATTTTCGTCCTCCCTACACTTAATCTTGTCCAATTAGGGTTTTTAACCAATCTTGTGCATCCAATAGGTGTTTTTGTGTCATTGGATGAATATTTATGTCATGTTCGTCCTCCCTACACTTAATCTTGTCCAATTAGGGTTTCTAACCAATCTTGTACTTCCAATAGGTGTTTTTGTATCATTTGATAAACATTTAGGTCATTTTCGTCCTCCCTAGGCTAATTCTTGTCCAATAAGGGTTTTTAACCAATCTTGTGCATCCAATAGGTGTTTTTGCATCATTGGATGAATATTTATGTCATTTTCGTACTCCGTACACTTAATCTTGTCCAATTAGGGTTTTTAACCAATCTTGTGCATCCAATAGGTGTTTTTGTGTCATTGGATGAATATTTATGTCATTTTCGTCCTCCTTACACTTAATCTTGTCCAATTAGGGTTTTTAACCAATCTTGTGGATCCAATAGGTGTTTTGTGTCATTGGATGAACATTTAGGTCATTTTCGTCCTCCCTAGGCTAATTCTTGTCCAATTAGGGTTTTTAACCAATCTTGTGCATCCAATAGGTGTTTTTGTGTCATTGGATGAACATTTACGTCATTTTCGTCCAACCTAGGCTAATTCTTGTCCAATTAGGGTTTTTAACCAATCTTGTGCATCCAATAGGTGTTTTTGTGTCATTGGAGGAATATTTATGTCATTTTCGTACTCCCTACACTTAATCTTGTCCAATTAGGGTTTTTAACCAATCTTGTGCATCCAATAGGTGTTTTTGTGTCATTGGATGAATATTTATGTCATTTTCGTCCTCCCTACACTTAATCTTGTCCAATTAGGGTTTCTAACCAATCTTGTACTTCCAATAGGTGTTTTTGTATCATTTGATAAACATTTAGGTCATTTTCGTCCTCCCTAGGCTAATTCTTGTCCAATAAGGGTTTTTAACCAATCTTGTGCATCCAATAGGTGTTTTTGTATCATTGGATGAATATTTATGTCATTTTCGTACTCCGTACACTTAATCTTGTCCAATTAGGGTTTTTAACCAATCTTGTTCATCCAATAGGTGTTTTTGTGTCATTGGATGAACATTTAGGTCATTTTCGTCTTTCCTAGGCTAATTCTTGTCCAATTAGGGTTTCTAACCAATCTTGTACTTCCAATAGGTGTTTTTGTATCATTTGATAAACATTTAGGTCATTTTCGTCCTCCCTAGGCTAATTCTTGTCCAATAAGGGTTTTTAACCAATCTTGTGCATCCAATAGGTGTTTTTGTGTCATTGGATGAATATTTATGTCATTTTCGTACTCCCTACACTTAATCTTGTCCAATTAGGGTTTTTAACCAATCTTGTGCATCCAATAGGTGTTTTTGTGTCATTGGATGAATATTTAGGTCATTTTCGTCCTCCCTAAACTTAATCTTGTCCAATTAGGGTTTCTAACCAATCTTGTGCATCCAACAGGTGTTTTTGTGTCATTGGATGAATATTTAGGTCATTTTCGTCCTCCCTAAACTTAATCTTGTCCAATTAGGGTTTTTAACCAATCTTGTGCATCCAATAGGTGTTTTTGTGTCATTGGATGAATATTTAGGTCATTTTCGTCCTCCCTAAACTTAATCTTGTCCAATTAGGGTTTCTAACCAATTTTGTGCATCCAATAGGTGTTTTGTTATCATTGGATGAACATTTAGGTCGTTTTCGTCCTCCCTAGGCTAATTCTTGTCCAATTAGGGTTTTTAAGCAATCTTGTGCATCCAATAGGTGTTTTGTGTCATTCGATGAACATTTACGTTAGTTTCGTCCTCCCTAGGCTAATTCTTTTCCAATTAGGGTTTTTAACCAATCTTGTGCATCCAATAGGTGTTTTTGTGTCATTGGATGAATATTTATGTCATTTTCGTCCTCCTTACACTTAATCTTGTCCAATTAGGGTTTTTACACAATCTTGTGCATCCAATAGGTGTTTTGTGTCATTGGATGAACATTTAGGTCATTTTCGTCCTCCCTAAACTTAATCTTGTCCAATTAGGGTTTCTAACAAATCTTGTGGATCCAATAGGTGTTTTGTGTCATTGGATGAACATTTAGGTCATTTTCGTCCTCCCTAAACTTAATCTTGTCCAATTAGGGTTTCTAACCAATATTGTGCATCCAATAGGTGTTTTTGTATCATTGGATGAACAATTAGATCATTTTCGTCCTCCCTAGGCTAATTCTTCTCCAGTTAGGGTTTTTAACAAATCTTGTGCATCCAATAGGTGTTTTGTGTCAATGGATGAAAATTTAGGTCATTTTCGTTCTCCCTAGGCTTATTCTTGTCCAATTAGGGTTTTTCACCAATCTTGTGCATCAAATAGGTGTTTTGTGTCATTGGATGAATATTTAGGTCATTTTCGTCCTCCCTAAACTTAATCTTGTCCAATTAGGGTTTCTAACCAATTTTGTGCATCCAATAGGTGTTTTTGTATCATTGGATGAACATTTAGGTCATTTTCGTCCTCCATAAACTTAATCTTGTCCAATTAGGGTTTCTAACCAATCATATGCATCCAATAGGTTTTTTTGTGTCATTGGATGAACAATTAGGTCATTTTCTTCCTCCCTAGGCTAATTCTTGTCCAATTAGGGTTTTTAAGCAATCTTGTGCATCCAATAGGTGTTTTGTGTCATTGGATGAACATTTAGGTCATTTTCGTCGTCCCTAGGCTAATTCTTGTCCAATTAGGGTTTCTAACCAATCTTGTACTTCCAATAGGTGTTTTTGTGTCATTGGATGAACATTTAGGTCATTTTCGTCCTCCCTAAACTTAATCTTGTCCAATTAGGGTTTCTAACCAATATTGTGCATCCAATAGGTGTTTTTGTATCATTGGATGAACAATTAGGTCATTTACGTCCTCCCTAGGCTAATTCTTGTCCAATTAGGGTTTTTAACCAATCTTGTGCATCCAATAGGTGTTTTGTGTCATTGGATGAACATTTTAGGTCGTTTTCGTCCTCCCTAAACTTAATCTTGTCCAATTAGGGTTTCTAACCAATCTTGTGCATCCAACAGGTGTTTTGTGTCATTGGATGAACATTTAGGTCATTTTCGTCCTACCTAAACTTAATCTTGTCCAATTAGGGTTTATAAAAAATCTTGTGGATCCAATAGGTGTTTTGTGTCATTGGATGAATATTTATGTCATTTTCGTCCTCCCTAAACTTAATCTTGTCCAATTAGGGTTTCTAACCAATTTTGTGCATCCAATAGGTGTTTTTGTATCATTGGATGAACATTTAGGTCGTTTTCGTCCTCCCTAGGCTAATTCTTGTCCAATTAGGGTTTTTAAGCAATCTTGTGCATCCAATAGGTGTTTTGTGTCATTCGATGAACATTTACGTCATTTTCGTCCTCCCTTGGCTAATTCTTTTCCAATTAGGGTTTTTAACCAATCTTGTGCATCCAATAGGTGTTTTTGTGTCATTGGATGAATATTTATGTTATTTTCGTCCTCCTTACACTTAATCTTGTCCAATTAGGGTTTTTAACCAATCTTGTGCATCCAATAGGTGTTTTGTGTCATTGGATGAACATTTAAGTCATTTTCGTCCTCCCTAAACTTAATCTTGTCCAATTAGGGTTTCTAACCAATTTTGTGCATCCAATAGGTGTTTTTGTATCATTGGATGAACATTTAGGTCGTTTTCGTCCTCCCTAGGCTAATTCTTGTCCAATTAGGGTTTTTAAGCAATCTTGTGCATCCAATAGGTGTTTTGTGTCATTCGATGAACATTTACGTCATTTTCGTCCTCCCTTGGCTAATTCTTTTCCAATTAGGGTTTTTAACCAATCTTGTGCATCCAATAGGTGTTTTGTGTCAATGGATGAAAATTTAGGTCATTTTCGTTCTCCCTAGGCTTATTCTTGTCCAATTAGGGTTTTTCACCAATCTTGTGCATCAAATAGGTGTTTTGTGTCATTGGATGAATATTTAGGTCATTTTCGTCCTCCCTAAACTTAATCTTGTCCAATTAGGGTTTCTAACCAATTTTGTGCATCCAATAGGTGTTTTTGTATCATTGGATGAACATTTAGGTCGTTTTCGTCCTCCCTAGGCTAATTCTTGTCCAATTAGGGTTTTTAAGCAATCTTGTGCATCCAATAGGTGTTTTGTGTCATTCGATGAACATTTACGTCATTTTCGTCCTCCCTAGGCTAATTCTTTTCCAATTAGGGTTTTTAACCAATCTTGTGCATCCAATAGGTGTTTTTGCGTCATTGGATGAATATTTATGTCATTTTCGTCTTCCTTACACTTAATCTTGTCCAATTAGGGTTTTTACACAATCTTGTGCATCCAATAGGTGTTTTGTGTCATTGGATGAACATTTAGGTCATTTTCGTCCTCCCTAAACTTAATCTTGTCCAATTAGGGTTTCTAACAAATCTTGTGGATCCAATAGGTGTTTTGTGTCATTGGATGAACATTTAGGTCATTTTCGTCCTCCCTAGGCTAATTCTTGTCCAATTAGGGTTTTTAAGCAATCTTGTGCATCCAATAGGTGTTTTGTGTCATTCGATGAACATTTACGTCATTTTCGTCCTCCCTAGGCTAATTCTTTTCCAATTAGGGTTTTTAACCAATCTTGTGCATCCAATAGGTGTTTTTGTGTCATTGGATGAATATTTATGTCATTTTTGTCCTCCTTACACTTAATCTTGTCCAATTAGGGTTTTTACACAATCTTGTGCATCCAATAGGTGTTTTGTGTCATTGGATGAACATTTAGGTCATTTTCGTCCTCCCTAAACTTAATCTTGTCCAATTAGGGTTTCTAACAAATCTTGTGGATCCAATAGGTGTTTTGTGTCATTGGATGAACATTTAGGTCATTTTCGTCCTCCCCAAACTTATTCTTGTCCAATTAGGGTTTTTCACCAATCTTGTGCATCAAATAAGAGTTTTGTGTCATTGGATGAATATTTAGGTCATTTTCGTCCTCCCTAAACTTAATCTTGTCCAATTAGGGTTTCTAACCAATATTGTGCATCCAATAGGTGTTTTTGTATCATTGGATGAACAATTAGGTCATTTTCGTCCTCCCTAGGCTAATTCTTCTCCAATTAGGGTTTTTAACAAATCTTGTGCATCCAATAGGTGTTTTGTGTCAATGGATGAAAATTTAGGTCATTTTCATTCTCCCTAGGCTTATTCTTGTCCAATTAGGGTTTTTCACCAATCTTGTGCATCAAATAAGAGTTTTGTGTCATTGGATGAATATTTAGGTCATTTTCGTCCTCCCTAAACTTAATCTTGTCCAATTAGGGTTTTTCACCAATCTTGTGCATCAAATAAGAGTTTTGTGTCATTGGATGAATATTTAGGTCATTTTCGTCCTCCCTAAACTTAATCTTGTCCAATTAGGGTTTCTAACCAATTTTGTGCATCCAATAGGTGTTTTTGTATCATTGGATGAACAATTAGGTCATTTTCGTCCTCCCTAGGCTAATTCTTCTCCAGTTAGGGTTTTTAACCAATCTTGTGCATCCAATAGGTGTTTTGTGTCAATGGATGAAAATTTAGGTCATTTTCGTTCTCCCTAGGCTTATTCTTGTCCAATTAGGGTTTTTCACCAATCTTGTGCATCAAATAGGTGTTTTGTGTCATTGGATGAATATTTAGGTCATTTTCGTCCTCCCTAAACTTAATCTTGTCCAATTAGGGTTTCTAACCAATTTTGTGCATCCAATAGGTGTTTTTGTATCATTGGATGAACATTTAGGTCATTTTCGTCCTCCATAAACTTAATCTTGTCCAATTAGGGTTTCTAACCAATCATATGCATCCAATAGGTTTTTTTGTGTCATTCGATGAACAATTAGGTCATTTTCTTCCTCCCTAGGCTAATTCTTGTCCAATTAGGGTTTTTAAGCAATCTTGTGCATCCAATAGGTGTTTTGTGTCATTGGATGAACATTTAGGTCGTTTTCGTCCTCCCTAGGCTAATTCTTGTCCAATTAGGGTTTTTAAGCAATCTTGTGCATCCAATAGGTGTTTTGTGTCATTCGATGAACATTTACGTTAGTTTCGTCCTCCCTAGGCTAATTCTTTTCCAATTAGGGTTTTTAACCAATCTTGTGCATCCAATAGGTGTTTTTGTGTCATTGGATGAATATTTATGTCATTTTCGTCCTCCTTACACTTAATCTTGTCCAATTAAGGTTTTTACACAATCTTGTGCATCCAATAGGTGTTTTGTGTCATTGGATGAACATTTAGGTCATTTTCGTCCTCCCTAAACTTAATCTTGTCCAATTAGGGTTTCTAACAAATCTTGTGGATCCAATAGGTGTTTTGTGTCATTGGATGAACATTTAGGTCATTTTCGTCCTCCCTAAACTTAATCTTGTCCAATTAGGGTTTCTAACCAATATTGTGCATCCAATAGGTGTTTTTGTATCATTGGATGAACAATTAGATCATTTTCGTCCTCCCTAGGCTAATTCTTCTCCAGTTAGGGTTTTTAACCAATCTTGTGCATCCAATAGGTGTTTTTGTGTCATTGGATGAATATTTATGTCATTTTCGTCCTCCTTACACTTAATCTTGTCCAATTAGGGTTTTTACACAATCTTGTGCATCCAATAGGTGTTTTGTGTCATTGGATGAACATTTAGGTCATTTTCGTCCTCCCTAAACTTAATCTTGTCCAATTAGGGTTTCTAACAAATCTTGTGGATCCAATAGGTGTTTTGTGTCATTGGATGAACATTTAGGTCATTTTCGTCCTCCCTAAAATTAATCTTGTCCAATTAGGGTTTCTAACAAATCTTGTGGATCCAATAGGTGTTTTGTGTCATTGGATGAACATTTAGGTCATTTTCGTCCTCGCTAAACTTAATCTTGTCCAATTAGGGTTTCTAACCAATATTGTGCATCCAATAGGTGTTTTTGTATCATTGGATGAACAATTAGGTCATTTTCGTCCACCCTAGGCTAATTCTTCTCCAATTAGGGTTTTTAACCAATCTTGTGCATCCAATAGTAGTTTTGTGTCAATGGATGAAAATTTAGGTCATTTTCGTTCTCCCTAGGCTTATTCTTGTCCAATTAGGGTTTTTCACCAATCTTGTGCATCAAATAGGTGTTTTGTGTCATTGGATGAATATTTAGGTCATTTTCGTCCTCCCTAAACTTAATCTTGTCCAATTAGGGTTTCTAACCAATTTTGTGCATCCAATAGGTGTTTTTGTATCATTGGATGAACATTTAGGTCGTTTTCGTCCTCCCTAGGCTAATTCTTGTCCAATTAGGGTTTTTAAGCAATCTTGTGCATCCAATAGGTGTTTTGTGTCATTCGATGAACATTTACGTCATTTTCGTCCTCCCTAGGCTAATTCTTTTCCAATTAGGGTTTTTAACCAATCTTGTGCATCCAATAGGTGTTTTTGTGTCATTGGATGAATATTTATGTCATTTTCGTCTTCGTTACACTTAATCTTGTCCAATTAGGGTTTTTACACAATCTTGTGCATCCAATAGGTGTTTTGTGTCATTGGATGAACATTTAGGTCATATTCGTCCTCCCTAAACTTAATCTTGTCCAATTAGGGTTTCTAACAAATCTTGTGGATCCAATAGGTGTTTTGTGTCATTGGATGAACATTTAGGTCATTTTCGTCATCCCTAAACTTAATCTTGTCCAATTAGGGTTTCTAACTAATATTGTGCATCCAATAGGTATTTTTGTATCATTGGATGAACAATTAGGTCATTTTCGTCCTCCCTAGGCTAATTCTTCTCCAATTAGGGTTTTTAACCAATCTTGTGCATCCAACAGGTGTTTTGTGTCAATGGATGAAAATTTAGGTCATTTTCGTTCTCCCTAGGCTTATTCTTGTCCAATTAGGGTTTTTCACCAATCTTGTGCATCCAATAGGTGTTTTTGTGTCATTGGATGAACATTTAGGTCATTTTCGTCCTCCCTAGGCTAATTCTTTTCCAATTAGGGTTTTTAACCAATCTTGTGCATCCAATAGGTGTTTTTGTGTCATTGGATGAATATTTATGTCATTTTTGTCCTCCTTACACTTAATCTTGTCCAATTAGGGTTTTTACACAATCTTGTGCATCCAATAGGTGTTTTGTGTCATTGGATGAACATTTAGGTCATTTTCGTCCTCCCTAAA
>JBBPBS010000948.1:174325-205490 GCA_037974835.1 Cicer judaicum
GTCCTCCTTACACTTAATCTTGTCCAATTAGGGTTTTTACACAATCTTGTGCATCCAATAGGTGTTTTGTGTCATTGGATGAACATTTAGGTCATTTTCGTCCTCCTTAAACTTAATCTTGTCCAATTAGGGTTTCTAACAAATCTTGTGGATCCAATAGGTGTTTTGTGTCATTGGATGAACATTTAGGTCATTTTCGTCCTCCCTAAACTTAATCTTGTCCAATTAGGGTTTTTAACCAATCTTGTGCATCCAATAGGTGTTTTGTGTCATTGGATTAACATTTTAGGTCATTTTCGTTCTCCCTAGGCTTATTCTTGTCCAATTAGGGTTTTTCACCAATCTTGTGCATCAAATAAGAGTTTTGTGTCATTGGATGAATATTTAGGTCATTTTCGTCCTCCCTAAACTTAATCTTGTCCAATTAGGGTTTTTCACCAATCTTGTGCATCCAATAGGTGTTTTGTGTCATTGGATGAACATTTAGGTCATTTTCGTCCTCCCTAAAATTTATCTTGTCCAATTAGGGTTTCTAACAAATCTTGTGGATCCAATAGGTGTTTTGTGTCATTGGATGAACATTTAGGTCATTTTCGTCCTCGCTAAACTTAATCTTGTCCAATTAGGGTTTCTAACCAATATTGTGCATCCAATAGGTGTTTTTGTATCATTGGATGAACAATTAGGTCATTTTCGTCCTCCCTAGGCTAATTCTTCTCCAATTAGGGTTTTTAACCAATCTTGTGCATCCAATAGGTGTTCTGTGTCAATGGATGAAAATTTAGGTCATTTTCGTTCTCCCTAGGCTTATTCTTGTCCAATTAGGGTTTTTCACCAATCTTGTGCATCAAATAGGTGTTTTGTGTCATTGGATGAACATTTAGGTCATTTTCGTCCTCCCTAAAATTAATCTTGTCCAATTAGGGTTTCTAACAAATCTTGTGGATCCAATAGGTGTTTTGTGTCATTGGATGAACATTTAGGTCATTTTCGTCCTCGCTAAACTTAATCTTGTCCAATTAGGGTTTCTAACCAATTTTGTGCATCCAATAGGTGTTTTTGTATCATTGGATGAACATTTAGGTCGTTTTCGTCCTCCCTAGGCTAATTCTTGTCCAATTAGGGTTTTTAAGCAATCTTGTGCATCCAATAGGTGTTTTGTGTCATTCGATGAACATTTACGTCATTTTCGTCCTCCCTAGGCTAATTCTTTTCCAATTAGGGTTTTTAACCAATCTTGTGCATCCAATAGGTGTTTTTGTGTCATTGGATGAATATTTATGTCATTTTCGTCCTCCTTACACTTAATCTTGTCCAATTAGGGTTTTTACACAATCTTGTGCATCCAATAGGTGTTTTGTGTCATTGGATGAACATTTAGGTCATTCTCGTCCTCCCTAAACTTAATCTTGTCCAATTAGGGTTTCTAACCAATCATTTGCATCCAATAGGTTTTTTTGTGTCATTGGATGAACAATTAGGTCATTTTCTTCCTCCCTAGGCTAATTCTTGTCCAATTAGGGTTTTTAAGCAATCTTGTGCATCCAATAGGTGTTTTGTGTCATTGGATGAACATTTAGGTCATTTTCGTCGTCCCTAGGCTAATTCTTGTCCAATTAGGGTTTCTAACCAATCTTGTACTTCCAATAGGTGTTTTTGTGTCATTGGATGAACATTTACGTCATTTTCGTCCAACCTAGGCTAATTCTTGTCCAATTAGGGTTTTTAACCAATCTTGTGCATCCAATAGGTGTTTTTGTGTCATTGGATGAACATTTTGATCATTTTCGTCCTCCCTAGGCTAATTCTTGTCCAATAAGGGTTTTTAAGCAATCTTGTGCATCCAATAGGTGTTTTGTGTCATTGGATGAACATTTAGGTCATTTTCGTCATCCCAAGGCTAATTCTTGTCCAATTAGAGTTTCTAACCAATCTTGTACTTCCAATAGGTGTTTTTGTGTCATTGGATGAACATTTACGTCATTTTCGTCCTCCCTAGGCTAATTCTTGTCCAATTAGGGTTTTTAACCAATCTTGTGCATCCAATAGGTGTTTTGTGTCAATGGATAAAAATTTAGGTCATTTTCGTTCTCCCTAGGCTTATTCTTGTCCAATTATGGTTTTTCACCAATCTTGTGCATCAAAAAGGTGTTTTTGTGTCATTGGATGAACATTTTGATCATTTTCGTCCTCCCTAGGCTAATTCTTGTCCAATAAGGGTTTTTAAGCAATCTTGTGCATCCAATAGGTGTTTTGTGTCATTGGATGAACATTTAGGTCATTTTCGTCATCCCAAGGCTAATTCTTGTCCAATTAGAGTTTCTAACCAATCTTGTACTTCCAATAGGTGTTTTTGTGTCATTGGATGAACATTTACGTCATTTTCGTCCTCCCTAGGCCAATTCTTGTCCAATTAGGGTTTTTAACCAATCTTGTGCATCCAATAGGTGTTTTGTGTCAATGGATAAAAATTTAGGTCATTTTCGTTCTCCCTAGGCTTATTCTTGTCCAATTATGGTTTTTCACCAATCTTGTGCATCAAAAAGGTGTTTTTGTGTCATTGGATGAACATTTTGATCATTTTCGTCCTCCCTAGGCTAATTCTTGTCCAATAAGGGTTTTTAAGCAATCTTGTGCATCCAATAGGTGTTTTGTGTCATTGGATGAACATTTAGGTCATTTTCGTCATCCCAAGGCTAATTCTTGTCCAATTAGAGTTTCTAACCAATCTTGTACTTCCAATAGGTGTTTTTGTGTCATTGGATGAACATTTACGTCATTTTCGTCCTCCCTAGGCTAATTCTTGTCCAATTAGGGTTTTTAACCAATCTTGTGCATCCAATAGGTGTTTTGTGTCATTGGATTAACATTTTAGGTCATTTTCGTCCTCCCTAAACTTAATCTTGTCCAATTAGGGTTTCTAACAAATCTTGTGTATCCAATAGGTGTTTTGTGTCATTGGATGAACATTTAGATCATTTTCGTCCTCCCTAAACTTAATCTTGTCCAATTAGGGTTTGTAACCAATATTGTGCATCCAATAGGTTTTTTTGTATCATTGGATGAACAATTAGGTCATTTACGTCCTCCCTAGGCTAATTCTTGTCCAATTAGGGTTTTTAACCAATCTTGTGCATCCAATAGGTGTTTTGTGTCATTGGATGAACATTTTAGGTCGTTTTCGTCCTCCCTAAACTTAATCTTGTCCAATTAGGGTTTCTAACCAATCTTGTGCATCCAACAGGTGTTTTGTGTCATTGGATGAACATTTAGGTCATTTTCGTCCTCCCTAAACTTAATCTTGTCCAATTAGGGTTTCTAACAAATCTTGTGGATCCAATAGGTGTTTTGTGTCATTGGATGAACATTTAGGTCATTTTCGTCCTCCCTAAACTTAATCTTGTCCAATTAGTGTTTCTAACCAATATTGTGCATCCAATAGGTGTTTTTGTATCATTGGATGAACAATTAGGTCATTTTCGTCCTCCCTAGGCTAATTCTTCTCCAGTTAGGGTTTTTAACCAATCTTGTGCATCCAATAGGTGTTTTGTGTCAATGGATGAAAATTTAGGTCATTTTCGTTCTCCCTAGGCTTATTCTTGTCCAATTAGGGTTTTTCACCAATCTTGTGCATCAAATAGGTGTTTTGTGTCATTGGATGAATATTTAGGTCATTTTCGTCCACCCTAAACTTAATCTTGTCCAATTAGGGTTTCTAACCAATTTTGTGCATCCAATAGGTGTTTTTGTATCATTGGATGAACATTTAGGTCGTTTTCGTCCTCCCTAGGCTAATTCTTGTCCAATTAGGGTTTTTAAGCAATCTTGTGCATCCAATAGGTGTTTTGTGTCATTCGATGAACATTTACGTTAGTTTCGTCCTCCCTAGGCTAATTCTTTTCCAATTAGGGTTTTTAACCAATCTTGTGCATCCAATAGGTGTTTTTGTGTCATTGGATGAATATTTATGTCATTTTCGTCCTCCTTACACTTAATCTTGTCCAATTAGGGTTTTTACACAATCTTGTGCATCCAATAGGTGTTTTGTGTCATTGGATGAACATTTAGGTCATTTTCGTCCTCCCTAAACTTAATCTTGTCCAATTAGGGTTTCTAACAAATCTTGTGGATCCAATAGGTGTTTTGTGTCATTGGATGAACATTTAGGTCATTTTCGTCCTCGCTAAACTTAATCTTGTCCAATTAGGGTTTCTAACCAATATTGTGCATCCAATAGGTGTTTTTGTATCATTGGATGAACAATTAGGTCATTTTCGTCCTCCCTAGGCTAATTCTTCTCCAATTAGGGTTTTTAACCAATCTTGTGCATCCAATAGGTGTTCTGTGTCAATGGATGAAAATTTAGGTCATTTTCGTTCTCCCTAGGCTTATTCTTGTCCAATTAGGGTTTTTCACCAATCTTGTGCATCAAATAGGTGTTTTGTGTCATTGGATGAATATTTAGGTCATTTTCGTCCTCCCTAAACTTAATCTTGTCCAATTAGGGTTTCTAACAAATCTTGTGGATCCAATAGGTGTTTTGTGTCATTGGATGAACATTTAGGTCATTTTCGTCATCCCTAAACTTAATCTTGTCCAATTAGGGTTTCTAACCAATATTGTGCATCCAATAGGTGTTTTTGTATCGTTGGATGAACAATTAGGTCATTTTCGTGCTCCCTAGGCTAATTCTTCTCCAATTAGGGTTTTTAACCAATCTTGTGCATCCAACAGGTGTTTTGTGTCAATGGATGAAAATTTAGGTCATTTTCGTTCTCCGTAGGCTTATTCTTGTCCAATTAGGGTTTTTCACCAATCTTGTGCATCAAATAGGTGTTTTGTGTCATTGGATGAATATTTAGGTCATTTTCGTCCTCCCTAAACTTAATCTTGTCCAATTAGGGTTTCTAACCAATTTTGTGCATCCAATAGGTGTTTTTGTATCATTGGATGAACATTTAGGTCGTTTTCGTCCTCCCTAGGCTAATTCTTGTCCAATTAGGGTTTTTAAGCAATCTTGTGCATCCAATAGGTGTTTTGTGTCATTCGATGAACATTTACGTCATTTTCGTCCTCCCTAGGCTAATTCTTTTCCAATTAGGGTTTTTAACCAATCTTGTGCATCCAATAGGTGTTCTGTGTCAATGGATGAAAATTTAGGTCATTTTCGTTCTCCCTAGGCTTATTCTTGTCCAATTAGGGTTTTTCACCAATCTTGTGCATCAAATAGGTGTTTTGTGTCATTGGATGAATATTTAGGTCATTTTCGTCCTCCCTAAACTTAATCTTGTCCAATTAGGGTTTCTAACCAATTTTGTGCATCCAATAGGTGTTTTTGTATCATTGGATGAACATTTAGGTCATTTTCGTCCTCCATAAACTTAATCTTGTCCAATTAGGGTTTCTAACCAATCATATGCATCCAATAGGTTTTTTTGTGTCATTGGATGAACAATTAGGTCATTTTCTTCCTCCCTAGGCTAATTCTTGTCCAATTAGGGTTTTTAACCAATCTTGTGCATCCAATAGGTGTTTTGTGTCATTGGATGAACATTTAGGTCATTTTCGTCGTCCCTAGGCTAATTCTTGTCCAATTAGGGTTTCTAACCAATCTTGTACTTCCAATAGGTGTTTTTTTGTCATTGGATGAACATTTACGTCATTTTCGTCCAACCTAGGCTAATTCTTGTCCAATTAGGGTTTTTAACCAATCTTGTGCATCCAATAGGTGTTTTTGTGTCATTGGATGAACATTTTGATCATTTTCGTCCTCCCTAGGCTAATTCTTGTCCAATAAGGGTTTTTAAGCAATGTTGTGCATCCAATAGGTGTTTTGTGTCATTGGATGAACATTTAGGTCATTTTCGTCATCCCTAGGCTAATTCTTGTCCAATTAGAGTTTCTAACCAATCTTGTACTTCCAATAGGTGTTTTTTTGTCATTGGATGAATATTTATGTCATTTTCGTCCTCCTTACACTTAATCTTGTCCAATTAGGGTTTTTACACAATCTTGTGCATCCAATAGGTGTTTTTGTGTAATTGGATGAACATTTAGGTCATTTTCGTCCTCCCTAAACTTAATCTTGTCCAATTAGGGTTTCTAACAAATCTTGTGGATCCAATAGGTGTTTTGTGTCTTTGGATGAACATTTAGGTCATTTTCGTCCTCCCTAAACTTAATCTTGTCCAATTAGGGTTTGTAACCAATATTGTGCATCCAATAGGTGTTTTTGTATCATTGGATGAACAATTAGGTCATTTTCGTCCTCCCTAGGCTAATTCTACTCCAATTAGGGTTTTTAACCAATCTTGTGCATCCAATAGGTGTTTTGTGTCAATGGATGAAAATTTAGGTCATTTTCGTTCTCCCTAGGCTTATTCTTGTCCAATTAGGGTTTTTCACCAATCTTGTGCATCAAATAGGTGTTTTGTGTCATTGAATGAATATTTAGGTTATTTTCGTCCTCCCTAAACTTAATCTTGTCCAATTAGGGTTTCTAACCAATTTTGTGCATCCAATAGGTGTTTTTGTATCATTGGATGAACATTTAGGTCGTTTTCGTCCTCCCTAGGCTAATTCTTGTCCAATTAGGGTTTTTAAGCAATCTTGTGCATCCAATAGGTGTTTTGTGTCATTCGATGAACATTTACGTCATTTTCGTCCTCCCTAGGCTAATTCTTTTCCAATTAGGGTTTTTAACCAATCTTGTGCATCCAATAGGTGTTTTTGTGTCATTGGATGAATATTTATGTCATTTTCGTCCTCCTTACACTTAATCTTGTCCAATTAGGGTTTTTACACAATCTTGTGCATCCAATAGGTGTTTTGTGTCATTGGATGAACATTTAGGTCATTTTCGTCCTCCCTAAACTTAATCTTGTCCAATTAGCGTTTCTAACCAATCATATGCATCCAATAGGTTTTTTTGTGTCATTGGATGAACAATTAGGTCATTTTCTTCCTCCCTAGGCTAATTCTTGTCCAATTAGGGTTTTTAAGCAATCTTGTGCATCCAATAGGTGTTTTGTGTCATTGGATGAACATTTAGGTCATTTTCGTCGTCCCTAGGCTAATTCTTGTCCAATTAGAGTTTCTAACCAATCTTGTACTTCCAATAGGTGTTTTTTTGTCATTGGATGAACATTTACGTCATTTTCGTCCTCCCTAGGCTAATTCTTTTCCAATTAGGGTTTTTAACCAATCTTGTGCATCCAATAGGTGTTTTTGTGTCATTGGATGAATATTTATGTCATTTTCGTCCTCCTTACACTTAATCTTGTCCAATTAGGGTTTTTACGCAATCTTGTGCATCCAATAGGTGTTTTGTGTCATTGGATGAACATTTAGGTCATTTTCGTCCTCCCTAAACTTAATCTTGTCCAATTAGGGTTTCTAACAAATCTTGTGGATCCAATAGGTGTTTTGTGTCATTGGATGAACATTTAGGTCATTTTCGTCCTCCCTAAAATTAATCTTGTCCAATTAGGGTTTCTAACAAATCTTGTGGATCCAATAGGTGTTTTGTGTCATTGGATGAACATTTAGGTCATTTTCGTCCTCGCTAAACTTAATCTTGTCCAATTAGGGTTTCTAACCAATATTGTGCATCCAATAGGTGTTTTTGTATCATTGGATGAACAATTAGGTCATTTTCGTCCTCCCTAGGCTAATTCTTCTCCAATTAGGGTTTTTAACCAATCTTGTGCATCCAATAGGTGTTTTGTGTCAATGGATGAAAATTTAGGTCATTTTCGTTCTCCCTAGGCTTATTCTTGTCCAATTAGGGTTTTTCACCAATCTTGTTCATCAAATAAGAGTTTTGTGTCATTGGATGAATATTTAGGTCATTTTCGTCCTCCCTAAACTTAATCTTGTCCAATTAGGGTTTCTAACCAATTTTGTGCATCCAATAGGTGTTTTTGTATCATTGGATGAACATTTAGGTCGTTTTCGTCCTCCCTAGGCTAATTCTTGTCCAATTAGGGTTTTTAAGCAATCTTGTGCATCCAATAGGTGTTTTGTGTCATTCGATGAACATTTACGTCATTTTCGTCCTCCCTAGGCTAATTCTTTTCCAATTAGGGTTTTTAACCAATCTTGTGCATCCAATAGGTGTTTTTGTGTCATTGGATGAATATTTATGTCATTTTTGTCCTCCTTACACTTAATCTTGTCCAATTAGGGTTTTTACACAATCTTGTGCATCCAATAGGTGTTTTGTGTCATTGGATGAACATTTAGGTCATTTTCGTCCTCCCTAAACTTAATCTTGTCCAATTAGGGTTTCTAACAAATCTTGTGGATCCAATAGGTGTTTTGTGTCATTGGATGAACATTTAGGTCATTTTCGTCCTCCCTAAACTTAATCTTGTCCAATTAGGGTTTCTAACTAATATTGTGCATCCAATAGGTGTTTTTGTATCATTAGATGAACAATTAGGTCATTTTCGTCCTCCCTAGGCTAATTCTTCTCCAATTAGGGTTTTTAACCAATCTTGTGCATCCAATAGGTGTTTTGTGTCAATGGATGAAAATTTAGGTCATTTTCATTCTCCCTAGGCTTATTCTTGTCCAATTAGGGTTTTTCACCAATCTTGTGCATCAAATAGGTGTTTTTGTGTCATTGGATGAACATTTAGGTCATTTTCGTCATCCCTAGGCTAATTCTTGTCCAATTAGAGTTTCTAACCAATCTTGTACTTCCAATAGGTGTTTTTGTGTCATTGGATGAACATTTACGTCATTTTCGTCCTCCCTAGGCTAATTCTTGTCCAATTAGGGTTTTTAACCAATCTTGTGCATCCAATAGGTGTTTTGTGTCATTGGATTAACATTTTAGGTCATTTTCGTCCTCCCTAAACTTAATCTTGTCCAATTAGGGTTTCTAACAAATCTTGTGTATCCAATAGGTGTTTTGTGTCATTGGATGAACATTTAGATCATTTTCGTCCTCCCTAAACTTAATCTTGTCCAATTAGGGTTTGTAACCAATATTGTGCATCCAATAGGTTTTTTTGTATCATTGGATGAACAATTAGGTCATTTACGTCCTCCCTAGGCTAATTCTTGTCCAATTAGGGTTTTTAACCAATCTTGTGCATCCAATAGGTGTTTTGTGTCATTGGATGAACATTTTAGGTCGTTTTCGTCCTCCCTAAACTTAATCTTGTCCAATTAGGGTTTCTAACCAATCTTGTGCATCCAACAGGTGTTTTGTGTCATTGGATGAACATTTAGGTCATTTTCGTCCTCCCTAAACTTAATCTTGTCCAATTAGGGTTTCTAACAAATCTTGTGGATCCAATAGGTGTTTTGTGTCATTGGATGAACATTTAGGTCATTTTCGTCCTCCCTAAACTTAATCTTGTCCAATTAGGGTTTCTAACCAATTTTGTGCATCCAATAGGTGTTTTTGTATCATTGGATGAACATTTAGGTCGTTTTCGTCCTCCCTAGGCTAATTCTTGTCCAATTAGGGTTTTTAAGCAATCTTGTGCATCCAATAGGTGTTTTGTGTCATTCGATGAACATTTACGTCATTTTCGTCCTCCCTAGGCTAATTCTTTTCCAATTAGGGTTTTTAACCAATCTTGTGCATCCAATAGGTGTTCTGTGTCAATGGATGAAAATTTAGGTCATTTTCGTTCTCCCTAGGCTTATTCTTGTCCAATTAGGGTTTTTCACCAATCTTGTGCATCAAATAGGTGTTTTGTGTCATTGGATGAATATTTAGGTCATTTTCGTCCTCCCTAAACTTAATCTTGTCCAATTAGGGTTTCTAACCAATTTTGTGCATCCAATAGGTGTTTTTGTGTCATTGGATGAACATTTAGGTCGTTTTCGTCCTCCCTAGGCTAATTCTTGTCCAATTAGGGTTTTTAAGCAATCTTGTGCATCCAATAGGTGTTTTGTGTCATTCGATGAACATTTACGTCATTTTCGTCCTCCCTAGGCTAATTCTTCTCCAATTAGGGTTTTTAACCAATCTTGTGCATCCAATAGGTGTTTTGTGTCAATGGATGAAAATTTAGGTCATTTTCGTTCTCCCTAGGCTTATTCTTGTCCAATTAGGGTTTTTCACCAATCTTGTGCATCAAATAGGTGTTTTTGTGTCATTGGATGAACATTTTGATCATTTTCTTCCTCCCTAGGCTAATTCTTGTCCAATAAGGGTTTTCAAGCAATCTTGTGCATCCAATAGGTGTTTTGTGTCATTGGATGAACATTTAGGTCATTTTCGTCATCCCTAGGCTAATTCTTGTCCAATTAGAGTTTCTAACCAATCTTGTACTTCCAATAGGTGTTTTTGTGTCATTGGATGAACATTTACGTCATTTTCGTCCTCCCTAGGCTAATTCTTGTCCAATTAGGGTTTTTCACCAATCTTGTGCATCCAATAGGAGTTTTGTGTCATTGGATTAACATTTTAGGTCATTTTCGTCCTCCCTAAACTTAATCTTGTCCAATTAGGGTTTCTAACAAATCTTGTGTATCCAATAGGTGTTTTGTGTCATTGGATGAACATTTAGGTCATTTTCGTCCTCCCTAAACTTAATCTTGTCCAATTAGGGTTTCTAACCAATATTGTGCATCCAATAGGTGTTTTTGAATCATTGGATGAACAATTAGGTCATTTACGTCCTCCCTAGGCTAATTCTTGTCCAATTAGGGTTTTTAACCAATCTTGTGCATCCAATAGGTGTTTTGTGTCATTGGATGAACATTTTAGGTCGTTTTCGTCCTCCCTAAACTTAATCTTGTCCAATTAGGGTTTCTAACCAATCTTGTGCATCCAACAGGTGTTTTGTGTCATTGGATGAACATTTAGGTCATTTTCGTCCTACCTAAACTTAATCTTGTCCAATTAGGGTTTCTAAAAAATCTTGTGGATCCAATAGGTGTTTTGTGTCATTCGATGAACATTTACGTCATTTTCGTCCTCCCTTGGCTAATTCTTTTCCAATTAGGGTTTTTAACCAATCTTGTGCATCCAACTAGGCTAATTCTTCTCCAATTAGGGTTTTTAACCAATCTTGTGCATCCAATAGGTGTTCTGTGTCAATGGATGAAAATTTAGGTCATTTTCGTTCTCCCTAGGCTTATTCTTGTCCAATTAGGGTTTTTCACCAATCTTGTGCATCAAATAGGTGTTTTGTGTCATTGGATGAATATTTAGGTCATTTTCGTCCTCCCTAAACTTAATCTTGTCCAATTAGGGTTTCTAACCAATTTTGTGCATCCAATAGGTGTTTTTGTATCATTGGATGAACATTTAGGTCGTTTTCGTCCTCCCTAGGCTAATTCTTGTCCAATTAGGGTTTTTAAGCAATCTTGTGCATCCAATAGGTGTTTTGTGTCATTCGATGAACATTTACGTCATTTTCGTCCTCCCTAGGCTAATTCTTTTCCAATTAGGGTTTTTAACCAATCTTGTGCATCCAATAGGTGTTTTTGTGTCATTGGATGAATATTTATGTCATTTTCGTCTTCGTTACACTTAATCTTGTCCAATTAGGGTTTTTACACAATCTTGTGCATCCAATAGGTGTTTTATGTCATTGGATGAACATTTAGGTCATTTTCGTCCTCCCTAAACTTAATCTTGTCCAATTAGGGTTTCTAACAAATCTTGTGGATCCAATAGGTGTTTTGTGTCATTGGATGAACATTTAGGTCATTTTCGTCATCCCTAAACTTAATCTTGTCCAATTAGGGTTTCTAACCAATATTGTGCATCCAATAGGTGTTTTTGTATCATTGGATGAACAATTAGGTCATTTTCGTCCTCCCTAGGCTAATTCTTCTCCAATTAGGGTTTTTAACCAATCTTGTGCATCCAACAGGTGTTTTGTGTCAATGGATGAAAATTTAGGTCATTTTCGTTCTCCCTAGGCTTATTCTTGTCCAATTAGGGTTTTTCACCAATCTTGTGCATCCAATAGGTGTTTTTGTGTCATTGGATGAATATTTATGTCATTTTCGTCCTCCTTACACTTAATCTTGTCCAATTAGGGTTTTTAACCAATCTTGTGCATCCAATAGGTGTTTTGTGTCATTGGATGAACAATTAGGTCAATTTTGTCCTCCCTAAACTTTATCTTGTCCAATTAGGGTTTATAACCAATCTTGTGCATCCAATAGGTGTTTTGTGTCATTGGATGAACATTTAGGTCATTTTCGTCCTCCCTAAACTTAATCTTGTCCAATTAGGGTTTCTAACCAATTTTGTGCATCCAATAGGTGTTTTTGTATCATTGGATGAACATTTAGGTCGTATTCGTCCTCCCTAGGCTAATTCTTGTCCAATTAGGGTTTTTAAGCAATCTTGTGCATCCAATAGGTGTTTTGTGTCATTCGATGAACATTTACGTTAGTTTCGTCCTCCGTAGGCTAATTCTTTTCCAATTAGGGTTTTTAACCAATCTTGTGCATCCAATAGGTGTTTTTGTGTCATTGGATGAATATTTATGTCATTTTCGTCCTCCTTACACTTAATCTTGTCCAATTAAGGTTTTTACACAATCTTGTGCATCCAATAGGTGTTTTGTGTCATTGGATGAACATTTAGGTCATTTTCGTCCTCCCTAAACTTAATCTTGTCCAATTAGGGTTTCTAACCAATTTTGTGCATCCAATAGGTGTTTTTGTATCATTGGATGAACATTTAGGTCGTTTTCGTCCTCCCTAGGCTAATTCTTGTCCAATTAGTGTTTTTAAGCAATCTTGTGCATCCAATAGGTGTTTTGTGTCATTCGATGAACATTTACGTCATTTTCGTCCTCCCTAGGCTAATTCTTTTCCAATTAGGGTTTTTAATCAATCTTGTGCATCCAATAGGTGTTTTTGTGTCATTGGATGAATATTTATGTCATTTTCGTCCTCCTTACACTTATTCTTGTCCAATTAGGGTTTTTACACAATCTTGTGCATCCAATAGGTGTTTTGTGTCATTGGATGAACATTTAGGTCATTTTCGTCCTCCCTAAACTTAATCTTGTCCAATTAGGGTTTCTAACAAATCTTGTGGATCCAATAGGTGTTTTGTGTCATTGGATGAACATTTAGGTCATTTTCGTCCTCCCTAAACTTAATCTTGTCCAATTAGGGTTTCTAACCAATATTGTGCATCCAATAGGTGTTTTTGTATCATTGGATGAACAATTAGGTCATTTTCGTCCTCCCTAGGCTAATTCTTCTCCAGTTAGGGTTTTTAACCAATCTTGTGCATCCAATAGGTGTTTTGTGTCAATGGATGAAAATTTAGGTCATTTTCGTTCTCCCTAGGCTTATTCTTGTCCAATTAGGGTTTTTCACCAATCTTGTGCATCAAATAGGTGTTTTGTGTCATTCGATGAATATTTAGGTCATTTTCGTCCACCCTAAACTTAATCTTGTCCAATTAGGGTTTCTAACCAATTTTGTGCATCCAATAGGTGTTTTTGTATCATTGGATGAACATTTAGGTCGTTTTCGTCCTCCCTAGGCTAATTCTTGTCCAATTAGGGTTTTTAAGCAATCTTGTGCATCCAATAGGTGTTTTGTGTCATTCGATGAACATTTACGTCATTTTCGTCCTCCCTAGGCTAATTCTTTTCCAATTAGGGTTTTTAACCAATCTTGTGCATCCAATAGGTTTTTTTGTGTCATTGGATGAATATTTATGTCATTTTCGTCCTCCTTACACTTAATCTTGTCCAATTAAGCTTTTTACACAATCTTGTGCATCCAATAGGTGTTTTGTGTCATTGGATGAACATTTAGGTCATTTTCGTCCTCCCTAAAATTAATCTTGTCCAATTAGGGTTTCTAACAAATCTTGTGGATCCAATAGGTGTTTTGTGTCATTGGATGAACATTTAGGTCATTTTCGTCCTCGCTAAACTTAATCTTGTCCAATTAGGGTTTCTAACCAATATTGTGCATCCAATAGGTGTTTTTGTATCATTGGATGAACAATTAGGTCATTTTCGTCCTCCCTAGGCTAATTCTTCTCCAATTAGGGTTTTTAACCAATCTTGTGCATCCAATAGGTGTTTTGTGTCAATGGATGAAAATTTAGGTCATTTTCGTTCTCCCTAGGCTTATTCTTGTCCAATTAGGGTTTTTCACCAATCTTGTTCATCAAATAAGAGTTTTGTGTCATTGGATGAATATTTAGGTCATTTTCGTCCTCCCTAAACTTAATCTTGTCCAATTAGGGTTTCTAACCAATTTTGTGCATCCAATAGGTGTTTTTGTATCATTGGATGAACATTTAGGTCGTTTTCGTCCTCCCTAGGCTAATTCTTGTCCAATTAGGGTTTTTAAGCAATCTTGTGCATCCAATAGGTGTTTTGTGTCATTCGATGAACATTTACGTCATTTTCGTCCTCCCTAGGCTAATTCTTTTCCAATTAGGGTTTTTAACCAATCTTGTGCATCCAATAGGTGTTTTTGTGTCATTGGATGAATATTTATGTCATTTTTGTCCTCCTTACACTTAATCTTGTCCAATTAGGGTTTTTACACAATCTTGTGCATCCAATAGGTGTTTTGTGTCATTGGATGAACATTTAGGTCATTTTCGTCCTCCCTAAAATTAATCTTGTCCAATTAGGGTTTCTAACAAATCTTGTGGATCCAATAGGTGTTTTGTGTCATTGGATGAACATTTAGGTCGTTTTCGTCCTCCCTAGGCTAATTCTTGTCCAATTAGGGTTTTTAAGCAATCTTGTGCATCCAATAGGTGTTTTGTGTCATTCGATGAACATTTACGTTAGTTTCGTCCTCCCTAGGCTAATTCTTTTCCAATTAGGGTTTTTAACCAATCTTGTGCATCCAATAGGTGTTTTTGTGTCATTGGATGAATATTTATGTCATTTTCGTCCTCCTTACACTTAATCTTGTCCAATTAGGGTTTTTACACAATCTTGTGCATCCAATAGGTGTTTTGTGTCATTGGATGAACATTTAGGTCATTTTCGTCCTCCCTAAACTTAATCTTGTCCAATTAGGGTTTCTAACAAATCTTGTGGATCCAATAGGTGTTTTGTGTCATTGGATGAACATTTAGGTCATTTTCGTCCTCGCTAAACTTAATCTTGTCCAATTAGGGTTTCTAACCAATATTGTGCATCCAATAGGTGTTTTTGTATCATTGGATGAACAATTAGGTCATTTTCGTCCTCCCTAGGCTAATTCTTCTCCAATTAGGGTTTTTAACCAATCTTGTGCATCCAATAGATGTTTTGTGTCAATGGATGAAAATTTAGGTCATTTTCGTTCTCCCTAGGCTTATTCTTGTCCAATTAGGGTTTTTCACCAATCTTGTGCATCAAATAAGAGTTTTGTGTCATTGGATGAATATTTAGGTCATTTTCGTCCTCCCTAAACTTAATCTTGTCCAATTAGGGTTTCTAACCAATTTTGTGCATCCAATAGGTGTTTTTGTATCATTGGATGAACATTTAGGTCGTTTTCGTCCTCCCTAGGCTAATTCTTGTCCAATTAGGGTTTTTAAGCAATCTTGTGCATCCAATAGGTGTTTTGTGTCATTCGATGAACATTTACGTCATTTTCGTCCTCCCTAGGCTAATTCTTTTCCAATTAGGGTTTTTAACCAATCTTGTGCATCCAATAGGTGTTTTTGCGTCATTGGATGATTATTTATGTCATTTTCGTCTTCCTTACACTTAATCTTGTCCAATTAGGGTTTTTACACAATCTTGTGCATCCAATAGGTGTTTTGTGTCATTGGATGAACATTTAGGTCATTTTCGTCCTCCCTAAACTTAATCTTGTCCAATTAGGGTTTCTAACAAATCTTGTGGATCCAATAGGTGTTTTGTGTCATTGGATGAACATTTAGGTCATTTTCGTCCTCCCTAAACTTAATCTTGTCCAATTAGGGTTTCTAACCAATATTGTGCATCCAATAGGTGTTTTTGTATCATTGGATGAACAATTAGGTCATTTTCGTCCTCCCTAGGCTAATTCTTCTCCAGTTAGGGTTTTTAACCAATCTTGTGCATCCAATAGGTGTTTTGTGTCAATGGATGAAAATTTAGGTCATTTTCGTTCTCCCTAGGCTTATTCTTGTCCAATTAGGGTTTTTCACCAATCTTGTGCATCAAATAGGTGTTTTGTGTCATTCGATGAATATTTAGGTCATTTTCGTCCACCCTAAACTTAATCTTGTCCAATTAGGGTTTCTAACCAATTTTGTGCATCCAATAGGTGTTTTTGTATCATTGGATGAACATTTAGGTCGTTTTCGTCCTCCCTAGGCTAATTCTTGTCCAATTAGGGTTTTTAAGCAATCTTGTGCATCCAATAGGTGTTTTGTGTCATTCGATGAACATTTACGTCATTTTCGTCCTCCCTAGGCTAATTCTTTTCCAATTAGGGTTTTTAACCAATCTTGTGCATCCAATAGGTTTTTTTGTGTCATTGGATGAATATTTATGTCATTTTCGTCCTCCTTACACTTAATCTTGTCCAATTAAGCTTTTTACACAATCTTGTGCATCCAATAGGTGTTTTGTGTCATTGGATGAACATTTAGGTCATTTTCGTCCTCCCTAAAATTAATCTTGTCCAATTAGGGTTTCTAACAAATCTTGTGGATCCAATAGGTGTTTTGTGTCATTGGATGAACATTTAGGTCATTTTCGTCCTCGCTAAACTTAATCTTGTCCAATTAGGGTTTCTAACCAATATTGTGCATCCAATAGGTGTTTTTGTATCATTGGATGAACAATTAGGTCATTTTCGTCCTCCCTAGGCTAATTCTTCTCCAATTAGGGTTTTTAACCAATCTTGTGCATCCAATAGGTGTTTTGTGTCAATGGATGAAAATTTAGGTCATTTTCGTTCTCCCTAGGCTTATTCTTGTCCAATTAGGGTTTTTCACCAATCTTGTTCATCAAATAAGAGTTTTGTGTCATTGGATGAATATTTAGGTCATTTTCGTCCTCCCTAAACTTAATCTTGTCCAATTAGGGTTTCTAACCAATTTTGTGCATCCAATAGGTGTTTTTGTATCATTGGATGAACATTTAGGTCGTTTTCGTCCTCCCTAGGCTAATTCTTGTCCAATTAGGGTTTTTAAGCAATCTTGTGCATCCAATAGGTGTTTTGTGTCATTCGATGAACATTTACGTCATTTTCGTCCTCCCTAGGCTAATTCTTTTCCAATTAGGGTTTTTAACCAATCTTGTGCATCCAATAGGTGTTTTTGTGTCATTGGATGAATATTTATGTCATTTTTGTCCTCCTTACACTTAATCTTGTCCAATTAGGGTTTTTACACAATCTTGTGCATCCAATAGGTGTTTTGTGTCATTGGATGAACATTTAGGTCATTTTCGTCCTCCCTAAAATTAATCTTGTCCAATTAGGGTTTCTAACAAATCTTGTGGATCCAATAGGTGTTTTGTGTCATTGGATGAACATTTAGGTCGTTTTCGTCCTCCCTAGGCTAATTCTTGTCCAATTAGGGTTTTTAAGCAATCTTGTGCATCCAATAGGTGTTTTGTGTCATTCGATGAACATTTACGTCATTTTCGTCCTCCCTTGGCTAATTCTTTTCCAATTAGGGTTTTTAACCAATCTTGTGCATCCAATAGGTGTTTTTGTGTCATTGGATGAATATTTATGTCATTTTCGTCCTCCTTACACTTAATCTTGTCCAATTAGGGTTTCTAACCAATCATATGCATCCAATAGGTTTTTTTGTGTCATTGGATGAACAATTAGGTCATTTTCTTCCTCCCTAGGCTAATTCTTGTCCAATTAGGGTTTTTAAGCAATCTTGTGCATCCAATAGGTGTTTTGTGTCATTGGATGAACATTTAGGTCGTTTTCGTCCTCCCTAGGCTAATTCTTGTCCAATTAGGGTTTTTAAGCAATCTTGTGCATCCAATAGGTGTTTTGTGTCATTCGACGAACATTTACGTCATTTTCGTCCTCCCTTGGCTAATTCTTTTCCAATTAGGGTTTTTAACCAATCTTGTGCATCCAATAGGTGTTTTGTGTCATTGGATGAACATTTAGGTCATTTTCGTCCTCCCTAAACTTAATCTTGTCCAATTAGGGTTTCTAACCAATATTGTGCATCCAATAGGTGTTTTTGTATCATTGGATGAACAATTAGGTTATTTGCGTCCTCCCTAGGCTAATTCTTGTCCAATTAGGGTTTTTAACCAATCTTGTGCATCCAATAGGTGTTTTGTGTCATTGGATGAACATTTTAGGTCGTTTTCGTCCTCCCTAAACTTAATCTTGTCCAATTAGGGTTTCTAACCAATCTTGTGCATCCAACAGGTGTTTTGTGTCATTGGATGAACATTTAGGTCATTTTCGTCCTCCCTAAACTTAATCTTGTCCAATTAGGGTTTCTAACAAATCTTGTGGATCCAATAGGTGTTTTGTGTCATTGGATGAACATTTAGGTCATTTTCGTTCTCCCTAGGCTTATTCTTGTCCAATTAGGGTTTTTCACCAATCTTGTGCATCCAATAGGTGTTTTTGTATCATTGGATGAACAATTAGGTCATTTACGTCCTCCCTAGGCTAATTCTTGTCCAATTAGGGTTTTTAACCAATCTTGTGCATCCAATAGGTGTTTTGTGTCATTGGATGAACATTTTAGGTCGTTTTCGTCCTCCCTAAACTTAATCTTGTCCAATTAGGGTTTCTAACCAATCTTGTGCATCCAACAGGTGTTTTGTGTCATTGGATGAACATTTAGGTCATTTTCGTCCTACCTAAACTTAATCTTGTCCAATTAGGGTTTATAAAAAATCTTGTGGATCCAATAGGTGTTTTGTGTCATTGGATGAATATTTATGTCATTTTCGTCCTCCCTAAACTTAATCTTGTCCAATTAGGGTTTCTAACCAATTTTGTGCATCCAATAGGTGTTTTTGTATCATTGGATGAACATTTAGGTCGTTTTCGTCCTCCCTAGGCTAATTCTTGTCCAATTAGGGTTTTTAAGCAATCTTGTGCATCCAATAGGTGTTTTGTGTCATTCGATGAACATTTACGTCATTTTCGTCCTCCCTTGGCTAATTCTTTTCCAATTAGGGTTTTTAACCAATCTTGTGCATCCAATAGGTGTTTTTGTGTCATTGGATGAATATTTATGTCATTTTCGTCCTCCTTACACTTAATCTTGTCCAATTAGGGTTTTTAACCAATCTTGTGCATCCAATAGGTGTTTTGTGTCATTGGATGAACAATTAGGTCAATTTTGTCCTCCCTAAACTTTATCTTGTCCAATTAGGGTTTATAACCAATCTTGTGCATCCAATAGGTGTTTTGTGTCATTGGATGAACATTTAGGTCATTTTCGTCCTCCCTAAACTTAATCTTGTCCAATTAGGGTTTCTAACCAATTTTGTGCATCCAATAGGTGTTTTTGTATCATTGGATGAACATTTAGGTCGTATTCGTCCTCCCTAGGCTAATTCTTGTCCAATTAGGGTTTTTAAGCAATCTTGTGCATCCAATAGGTGTTTTGTGTCATTCGATGAACATTTACGTTAGTTTCGTCCTCCGTAGGCTAATTCTTTTCCAATTAGGGTTTTTAACCAATCTTGTGCATCCAATAGGTGTTTTTGTGTCATTGGATGAATATTTATGTCATTTTCGTCCTCCTTACACTTAATCTTGTCCAATTAAAGTTTTTACACAATCTTGTGCATCCAATAGGTGTTTTGTGTCATTGGATGAACATTTAGGTCATTTTCGTCCTCCCTAAACTTAATCTTGTCCAATTAGGGTTTCTAACAAATCTTGTGGATCCAATAGGTGTTTTGTGTCATTGGATGAACATTTAGGTCATTTTCGTCCTCCCTAAACTTAATCTTGTCCAATTAGGGTTTCTAACCAATATTGTGCATCCAATAGGTGTTTTTGTATCATTGGATGAACAATTAGGTCATTTTCGTCCTCCCTAGGCTAATTCTTCTCCAGTTAGGGTTTTTAACCAATCTTGTGCATCCAATAGGTGTTTTGTGTCAATGGATGAAAATTTAGGTCATTTTCGTTCTCCCTAGGCTTATTCTTGTCCAATTAGGGTTTTTCACCAATCTTGTGCATCAAATAGGTGTTTTGTGTCATTGGATGAATATTTAGGTCATTTTCGTCCACCCTAAACTTAATCTTGTCCAATTAGGGTTTCTAACCAATTTTGTGCATCCAATAGGTGTTTTTGTATCATTGGATGAACATTTAGGTCGTTTTCGTCCTCCCTAGGCTAATTCTTGTCCAATTAGGATTTTTAAGCAATCTTGTGCATCCAATAGGTGTTTTGTGTCATTCGATGAACATTTACGTCATTTTCGTCCTCCCTAGGCTAATTCTTTTCCAATTAGGGTTTTTAACCAATCTTGTGCATCCAATAGGTTTTTTTGTGTCATTGGATGAATATTTATGTCATTTTCGTCCTCCTTACACTTAATCTTGTCCAATTAAGCTTTTTACACAATCTTGTGCATCCAATAGGTGTTTTGTGTCATTGGATGAACATTTAGGTCATTTTCGTCCTCCCTAAAATTAATCTTGTCCAATTAGGGTTTCTAACAAATCTTGTGGATCCAATAGGTGTTTTGTGTCATTGGATGAACATTTAGGTCATTTTCGTCCTCGCTAAACTTAATCTTGTCCAATTAGGGTTTCTAACCAATATTGTGCATCCAATAGGTGTTTTTGTATCATTGGATGAACAATTAGGTCATTTTCGTCCTCCCTAGGCTAATTCTTCTCCAATTAGGGTTTTTAACCAATCTTGTGCATCCAATAGGTGTTTTGTGTCAATGGATGAAAATTTAGGTCATTTTCGTTCTCCCTAGGCTTATTCTTGTCCAATTAGGGTTTTTCACCAATCTTGTTCATCAAATAAGAGTTTTGTGTCATTGGATGAATATTTAGGTCATTTTCGTCCTCCCTAAACTTAATCTTGTCCAATTAGGGTTTCTAACCAATTTTGTGCATCCAATAGGTGTTTTTGTATCATTGGATGAACATTTAGGTCGTTTTCGTCCTCCCTAGGCTAATTCTTGTCCAATTAGGGTTTTTAAGCAATCTTGTGCATCCAATAGGTGTTTTGTGTCATTCGATGAACATTTACGTCATTTTCGTCCTCCCTAGGCTAATTCTTTTCCAATTAGGGTTTTTAACCAATCTTGTGCATCCAATAGGTGTTTTTGTGTCATTGGATGAATATTTATGTCATTTTTGTCCTCCTTACACTTAATCTTGTCCAATTAGGGTTTTTACACAATCTTGTGCATCCAATAGGTGTTTTGTGTCATTGGATGAACATTTAGGTCATTTTCGTCCTCCCTAAACTTAATCTTGTCCAATTAGGGTTTCTAACAAATCTTGTGGATCCAATAGGTGTTTTTGTATCATTGGATGAACATTTAGGTCGTTTTCGTCCTCCCTAGGCTAATTCTTGTCCAATTAGGGTTTTTAAGCAATCTTGTGCATCCAATAGGTGTTTTGTGTCATTCGATGAACATTTACGTCATTTTCGTCCTCCCTAGGCTAATTCTTTTCCAATTAGGGTTTTTAACCAATCTTGTGCATCCAATAGGTGTTTTTGTGTCATTGGATGAATATTTAGGTCATTTTCGTCCTCCTTACACTTAATCTTGTCCAATTAGGGTTTTTACACAATCTTGTGCATCCAATAGGTGTTTTGTGTCATTGGATGAACATTTAGGTCATTTTCGTCCTCCCTAAACTTAATCTTGTCGAATTAGGGTTTCTAACAAATCTTGTGGATCCAATAGGTGTTTTGTGTCATTGGATGAACATTTAGGTCATTTTCGTCCTCCCTAAACTTAATCTTGTCCAATTAGGGTTTCTAACCAATATTGTGCATCCAATAGGTGTTTTTGTATCATTGGATGAACAATTAGGTCATTTTCGTCCCCCTAGGCTAATTCTTCTCCAATTAGGGTTTTTAACCAATCTTGTGCATCCAATAGGTGTTTTGTGTCAATGGATGAAAATTTAGGTCATTTTCGTTCTCCCTAGGCTTATTCTTGTCCAATTAGGGTTTTTCACCAATCTTGTGGATCCAATAGGTGTTTTGTGTCATTGGATGAACATTTAGGTCATTTTCGTCCTCCCTAAACTTAATCTTGTCCAATTAGGGTTTCTAACCAATTTTGTGCATCCAATAGGTGTTTTTGTATCATTGGATGAACATTTAGGTCGTTTTCGTCCTCCCTAGGCTAATTCTTGTCCAATTAGGGTTTTTAAGCAATCTTGTGCATCCAATAGGTGTTTTGTGTCATTCGATGAACATTTACGTCATTTTCGTCCTCCCTAGGCTAATTCTTTTCCAATTAGGGTTTTTATCCAATCTTGTGCATCCAATAGGTGTTTTTGTGTCATTGGATGAATATTTATGTCATTTTCGTCTTCGTTACACTTAATCTTGTCCAATTAGGGTTTTTACACAATCTTGTGCATCCAATAGGTGTTTTGTGTCATTGGATGAACATTTAGGTCATTTTCGTCCTCCCTAAACTTAATCTTGTCCAATTAGGGTTTCTAACCAATTTTGTGCATCCAATAGGTGTTTTTGTATCATTGGATGAACAATTAGGTCATTTTCGTCCTCCCTAGGCTAATTCTTGTCCAATTAGGGTTTTTAAGCAATCTTGTGCATCCAATAGGTGTTTTGTGTCAATGGATGAAAATTTAGGTCATTTTCGTTCTCCCTAGGCTTATTCTTGTCCAATTAGGGTTTTTCACCAATCTTGTGCATCAAATAGGTGTTTTGTGTCATTGGATGAATATTTAGGTCATTTTCGTCCTCCCTAAACTTAATCTTGTCCAATTAGGGTTTCTAACAAATCTTGTGGATCCAATAGGTGTTTTGTGTCATTGGATGAACATTTAGGTCATTTTCGTCCTCCCTAAACTTAATCTTGTCCAATTAGGGTTTTTAACCAATCTTGTGCATCCAATAGGTGTTTTGTGTCATTGGATTAACATTTTAGGTCATTTTCGTTCTCCCTAGGCTTATTCTTGTCCAATTAGGGTTTTTCACCAATCTTGTGCATCAAATAAGAGTTTTGTGTCATTGGATGAATATTTAGGTCATTTTCGTCCTCCCTAAACTTAATCTTGTCCAATTAGGGTTTTTCACCAATCTTGTGCATCCAATAGGTGTTTTGTGTCATTGGATGAACATTTAGGTCATTTTCGTCCTCCCTAAAATTTATCTTGTCCAATTAGGGTTTCTAACAAATCTTGTGGATCCAATAGGTGTTTTGTGTCATTGGATGAACATTTAGGTCATTTTCGTCCTCGCTAAACTTAATCTTGTCCAATTAGGGTTTCTAACCAATATTGTGCATCCAATAGGTGTTTTTGTATCATTGGATGAACAATTAGGTCATTTTCGTCCTCCCTAGGCTAATTCTTCTCCAATTAGGGTTTTTAACCAATCTTGTGCATCCAATAGATGTTTTGTGTCAATGGATGAAAATTTAGGTCATTTTCGTTCTCCCTAGGCTTATTCTTGTCCAATTAGGGTTTTTCACCAATCTTGTGCATCAAATAAGAGTTTTGTGTCATTGGATGAATATTTAGGTCATTTTCGTCCTCCCTAAACTTAATCTTGTCCAATTAGGGTTTCTAACCAATATTGTGCATCCAATAGGTGTTTTTGTATCATTGGATGAACAATTAGGTCATTTTCGTCCTCCCTAGGCTAATTCTTCTCCAATTAGGGTTTTTAACAAATCTTGTGCATCCAATAGGTGTTTTGTGTCAATGGATGAAAATTTAGGTCATTTTCATTCTCCCTAGGCTTATTCTTGTCCAATTAGGGTTTTTCACCAATCTTGTGCATCAAATAAGAGTTTTGTGTCATTGGATGAATATTTAGGTCATTTTCGTCCTCCCTAAACTTAATCTTGTCCAATTAGGGTTTTTCACCAATCTTGTGCATCAAATAAGAGTTTTGTGTCATTGGATGAATATTTAGGTCATTTTCGTCCTCCCTAAACTTAATCTTGTCCAATTAGGGTTTCTAACCAATTTTGTGCATCCAATAGGTGTTTTTGTATCATTGGATGAACATTTAGGTCGTTTTCGTCCTCCCTAGGCTTATTCTTGTCCAATTAGGGTTTTTAAGCAATCTTGTGCATCCAATAGGTGTTTTGTGTCATTCGATGAACATTTACGTCATTTTCGTCCTCCCTAGGCTAATTCTTTTCCAATTAGGGTTTTTAACCAATCTTGTGCATCCAATAGGTGTTTTTGTGTCATTGGATGAATATTTATGTCATTTTCGTCTTCCTTACACTTAATCTTGTCCAATTAGGGTTTTTACACAATCTTGTGCATCCAATAGGTGTTTTGTGTCATTGGATGAACATTTAGGTCATTTTCGTCCTCCCTAAACTTAATCTTGTCCAATTAGGGTTTCTAACAAATCTTGTGGATCCAATAGGTGTTTTGTGTCATTGGATGAACATTTAGGTCATTTTCGTCCTCCCTAAACTTAATCTTGTCCCATTAGGGTTTCTAACCAATATTGTGCATCCAATAGGTGTTTTTGTATCATTGGATGAACAATTAGGTCATTTTCGTCCTCCCTAGGCTAATTCTTCTCCAATTAGGGTTTTTAACTAATCTTGTGCATCCAATAGGTGTTTTGTGTCAATGGATGAAAATTTAGGTCATTTTCGTTCTCCCTAGGCTTATTCTTGTCCAATTAGGGTTTTTCACCAATCTTGTGCATCCAATAGGTGTTTTTGTATCATTGGATGAACAATTAGGTCATTTACGTCCTCCCTAGGCTAATTCTTGTCCAATTAGGGTTTTTAACCAATCTTGTGCATCCAATAGGTGTTTTGTGTCATTGGATGAACATTTTAGGTCGTTTTCGTCCTCCCTAAACTTAATCTTGTCCAATTAGGGTTTCTAACCAATCTTGTGCATCCAACAGGTGTTTTGTGTCATTGGATGAACATTTAGGTCATTTTCGTCCTACCTAAACTTAATCTTGTCCAATTAGGGTTTATAAAAAATCTTGTGGATCCAATAGGTGTTTTGTGTCATTGGATGAATATTTATGTCATTTTCGTCCTCCCTAAACTTAATCTTGTCCAATTAGGGTTTCTAACCAATTTTGTGCATCCAATAGGTGTTTTTGTATCATTGGATGAACATTTAGGTCGTTTTCGTCCTCCCTAGGCTAATTCTTGTCCAATTAGGGTTTTTAAGCAATCTTGTGCATCCAATAGGTGTTTTGTGTCATTCGATGAACATTTACGTCATTTTCGTCCTCCCTTGGCTAATTCTTTTCCAATTAGGGTTTTTAACCAATCTTGTGCATCCAATAGGTGTTTTTGTGTCATTGGATGAATATTTATGTTATTTTCGTCCTCCTTACACTTAATCTTGTCCAATTAGGGTTTTTAACCAATCTTGTGCATCCAATAGGTGTTTTGTGTCATTGGATGAACATTTAAGTCATTTTCGTCCTCCCTAAACTTAATCTTGTCCAATTAGGGTTTCTAACCAATTTTGTGCATCCAATAGGTGTTTTTGTATCATTGGATGAACATTTAGGTCGTTTTCGTCCTCCCTAGGCTAATTCTTGTCCAATTAGGGTTTTTAAGCAATCTTGTGCATCCAATAGGTGTTTTGTGTCATTCGATGAACATTTACGTCATTTTCGTCCTCCCTTGGCTAATTCTTTTCCAATTAGGGTTTTTAACCAATCTTGTGCATCCAATAGGTGTTTTGTGTCAATGGATGAAAATTTAGGTCATTTTCGTTCTCCCTAGGCTTATTCTTGTCCAATTAGGGTTTTTCACCAATCTTGTGCATCAAATAGGTGTTTTGTGTCATTGGATGAATATTTAGGTCATTTTCGTCCTCCCTAAACTTAATCTTGTCCAATTAGGGTTTCTAACCAATTTTGTGCATCCAATAGGTGTTTTTGTATCATTGGATGAACATTTAGGTCGTTTTCGTCCTCCCTAGGCTAATTCTTGTCCAATTAGGGTTTTTAAGCAATCTTGTGCATCCAATAGGTGTTTTGTGTCATTCGATGAACATTTACGTAATTTTCGTCCTCCCTAGGCTAATTCTTTTCCAATTAGGGTTTTTAACCAATCTTGTGCATCCAATACGTGTTTTTGTGTCATTGGATGAATATTTATGTCATTTTCGTCCTCCTTACAGTAATCTTGTCCAATTAGGGTTTTTACACAATCTTGTGCATCCAATAGGTGTTTTGTGTCATTGGATGAACATTTAGGTCATTTTCGTCCTCCCTAAAATTAATCTTGTCCAATTAGGGTTTCTAACAAATCTTGTGGATCCAATAGGTGTTTTGTGTCATTGGATGAACATTTAGGTCATTTTCGTCCTCGCTAAACTTAATCTTGTCCAATTAGGGTTTCTAACCAATATTGTGCATCCAATAGGTGTTTTTGTATCATTGGATGAACAATTAGGTCATTTTCGTCCTCCCTAGGCTAATTCTTCTCCAATTAGGGTTTTTAACCAATCTTGTGCATCCAATAGGTGTTTTGTGTCAATGGATGAAAATTTAGGTCATTTTCGTTCTCCCTAGGCTTATTCTTGTCCAATTAGGGTTTTTCACCAATCTTGTTCATCAAATAAGAGTTTTGTGTCATTGGATGAATATTTAGGTCATTTTCGTCCTCCCTAAACTTAATCTTGTCCAATTAGGGTTTCTAACCAATTTTGTGCATCCAATAGGTGTTTTTGTATCATTGGATGAACATTTAGGTCGTTTTCGTCCTCCCTAGGCTAATTCTTGTCCAATTAGGGTTTTTAAGCAATCTTGTGCATCCAATAGGTGTTTTGTGTCATTCGATGAACATTTACGTCATTTTCGTCCTCCCTAGGCTAATTCTTTTCCAATTAGGGTTTTTAACCAATCTTGTGCATCCAATAGGTGTTTTTGTGTCATTGGATGAATATTTATGTCATTTTTGTCCTCCTTACACTTAATCTTGTCCAATTAGGGTTTTTACACAATCTTGTGCATCCAATAGGTGTTTTGTGTCATTGGATGAACATTTAGGTCATTTTCGTCCTCCCTAAACTTAATCTTGTCCAATTAGGGTTTCTAACAAATCTTGTGGATCCAATAGGTGTTTTGTGTCATTGGATGAACATTTAGGTCATTTTCGTCCTCCCTAAACTTAATCTTGTCCAATTAGGGTTTCTAACTAATATTGTGCATCCAATAGGTGTTTTTGTATCATTAGATGAACAATTAGGTCATTTTCGTCCTCCCTAGGCTAATTCTTCTCCAATTAGGGTTTTTAACCAATCTTGTGCATCCAATAGGTGTTTTGTGTCAATGGATGAAAATTTAGGTCATTTTCATTCTCCCTAGGCTTATTCTTGTCCAATTAGGGTTTTTCACCAATCTTGTGCATCAAATAGGTGTTTTTGTGTCATTGGATGAACATTTAGGTCATTTTCGTCATCCCTAGGCTAATTCTTGTCCAATTAGAGTTTCTAACCAATCTTGTACTTCCAATAGGTGTTTTTGTGTCATTGGATGAACATTTACGTCATTTTCGTCCTCCCTTGGCTAATTCTTGTCCAATTAGGGTTTTTAACCAATCTTGTGCATCCAATAGGTGTTTTGTGTCATTGGATTAACATTTTAGGTCATTTTCGTCCTCCCTAAACTTAATCTTGTCCAATTAGGGTTTCTAACAAATCTTGTGTATCCAATAGGTGTTTTGTGTCATTGGATGAACATTTAGGTCATTTTCGTCCTCCCTAAACTTAATCTTGTCCAATTAGGGTTTCTAACCAATATTGTGCATCCAATAGGTGTTTTTGTATCATTGGATGAACATTTAGGTCGTTTTCGTCCTCCCTAGGCTAATTCTTGTCCAATTAGGGTTTTTAAGCAATCTTGTGCATCCAATAGGTGTTTTGTGTCATTCGATGAACATTTACGTCATTTTCGTCCTCCCTAGGCTAATTCTTTTCCAATTAGGGTTTTTAATCAATCTTGTGCATCCAATAGGTGTTTTTGTGTCATTGGATGAATATTTATGTCATTTTCGTCCTCCTTACACTTAATCTTGTCCAATTAGGGTTTTTAACCAATCTTGTGCATCCAATAGGTGTTTTGTGTAATTGGATGAACAATTAGGTCAATTTTGTCCTCCCTAAACTTTATCTTGTCCAATTAGGGTTTATAACCAATCTTGTGCATCCAATAGGTGTTTTGTGTCATTGGATGAACATTTAGGTCATTTTCGTCCTCCCTAAACTTAATCTTGTCCAATTAGGGTTTCTAACGAATTTTGTGCATCCAATAGGTGTTTTTGTATCATTGGATGAACATTTAGGTCGTTTTCGTCCTACCTAGGCTAATTCTTGTCCAATTAGGGTTTTTAACCAATCTTGTGCATCCAATAGGTGTTTTGTGTCATTCGATGAACATTTACGTCATTTTCGTCCTCCCTAGGCTAATTCTTTTCCAATTAGGGTTTTTAACCAATCTTGTGCATCCAATAGGTGTTTTTGTGTCATTGGATGAATATTTATGTCATTTTCGTCCTCCTTACACTTAATCTTGTCCAATTAGGGTTTTTACACAATCTTGTGCATCCAATAGGTGTTTTGTGTCATTGGATGAACATTTAGGTCATTTTCGTCCTCCCTAAACTTAATCTTGTCGAATTAGGGTTTCTAACAAATCTTGTGGATCCAATAGGTGTTTTGTGTCATTGGATGAACATTTAGGTCATTTTCGTCCTCCCTAAACTTAATCTTGTCCAATTAGGGTTTCTAACCAATATTGTGCATCCAATAGGTGTTTTTGTATCATTGGATGAACAATTAGGTCATTTTCGTCCTCCCTAGGATAATTCTTCTCCAATTAGGGTTTTTAACCAATCTTGTGCATCCAATAGGTGTTTTGTGTCAATGGATGAAAATTTAGGTCATTTTCGTTCTCCCTAGGCTTATTCTTGTCCAATTAGGGTTTTTCACCAATCTTATGCATCAAATAGGTGTTTTGTGTCATTGGATGAATATTTAGGTCATTTTCGTCCTCCCTAAACTTAATCTTGTCCAATTAGGGTTTCTAACCAATTTTGTGCATCCAATAGGTGTTTTTGTATCATTGGATGAACATTTAGGTCGTTTTCGTCCTCCCTAGGCTAATTCTTGTCCAATTAGTGTTTTTAAGCAATCTTGTGCATCCAATAGGTGTTTTGTGTCATTCGATGAACATTTACGTCATTTTCGTCCTCCCTAGGCTAATTCTTTTCCAATTAGGGTTTTTAACCAATCTTGTGCATCCAATAGGTGTTTTTGTGTCATTGGATGAATATTTATGTCATTTTCGTCCTCCTTACACTTAATCTTGTCCAATTAGGGTTTTTACACAATCTTGTGCATCCAATAGGTGTTTTGTGTCATTGGATGAATATTTAGGTCATTTTCGTCCTCCCTAAACTTAATCTTGTCCAATTAGGGTTTCTAACCAATTTTGTGCATCCAATAGGTGTTTTTGTATCATTGGATGAACATTTAGGTCGTTTTCGTCCTCCCTAGGCTAATTCTTGTCCAATTAGTGTTTTTAAGCAATCTTGTGCATCCAATAGGTGTTTTGTGTCATTCGATGAACATTTACGTCATTTTCGTCCTCCCTAGGCTAATTCTTTTCCAATTAGGGTTTTTAATCAATCTTGTGCATCCAATAGGTGTTTTTGTGTCATTGGATGAATATTTATGTCATTTTCGTCCTCCTTACACTTATTCTTGTCCAATTAGGGTTTTTACACAATCTTGTGCATCCAATAGGTGTTTTGTGTCATTGGATGAACATTTAGGTCATTTTCGTCCTCCCTAAACTTAATCTTGTCCAATTAGGGTTTCTAACAAATCTTGTGGATCCAATAGGTGTTTTGTGTCATTGGATGAACATTTAGGTCATTTTCGTCCTCCCTAAACTTAATCTTGTCCAATTAGGGTTTTTAACCAATCTTGTGCATCCAATAGGTGTTTTGTGTCATTGGATTAACATTTTAGGTCATTTTCGTTCTCCCTAGGCTTATTCTTGTCCAATTAGGGTTTTTCACCAATCTTGTGCATCAAATAAGAGTTTTGTGTCATTGGATGAATATTTAGGTCATTTTCGTCCTCCCTAAACTTAATCTTGTCCAATTAGGGTTTTTCACCAATCTTGTGCATCCAATAGGTGTTTTGTGTCATTGGATGAACATTTAGGTCATTTTCGTCCTCCCTAAAATTTATCTTGTCCAATTAGGGTTTCTAACAAATCTTGTGGATCCAATAGGTGTTTTGTGTCATTGGATGAACATTTAGGTCATTTTCGTCCTCGCTAAACTTAATCTTGTCCAATTAGGGTTTCTAACCAATATTGTGCATCCAATAGGTGTTTTTGTATCATTGGATGAACAATTAGGTCATTTTCGTCCTCCCTAGGCTAATTCTTCTCCAATTAGGGTTTTTAACCAATCTTGTGCATCCAATAGATGTTTTGTGTCAATGGATGAAAATTTAGGTCATTTTCGTTCTCCCTAGGCTTATTCTTGTCCAATTAGGGTTTTTCACCAATCTTGTGCATCAAATAAGAGTTTTGTGTCATTGGATGAATATTTAGGTCATTTTCGTCCTCCCTAAACTTAATCTTGTCCAATTAGGGTTTCTAACCAATTTTGTGCATCCAATAGGTGTTTTTGTATCATTGGATGAACATTTAGGTCGTTTTCGTCCTCCCTAGGCTAATTCTTGTCCAATTAGGGTTTTTAAGCAATCTTGTGCATCCAATAGGTTTTTTTGTGTCATTCGATGAACATTTACGTCATTTTCGTCCTCCCTAGGCTAATTCTTTTCCAATTAGGGTTTTTAACCAATCTTGTGCATCCAATAGGTGTTTTTGTGTCATTGGATGAATATTTATGTCATTTTCGTCTTCCTTACACTTAATCTTGTCCAATTAGGGTTTTTACACAATCTTGTGCATCCAATAGGTGTTTTGTGTCATTGGATGAACATTTAGGTCATTTTCGTCCTCCCTAAACTTAATCTTGTCCAATTAGGGTTTATAACAAATCTTGTGGATCCAATAGGTGTTTTGTGTCATTGGATGAACATTTAGGTCATTTTC
>JBBPBS010000952.1:0-17281 GCA_037974835.1 Cicer judaicum
GGAGGACGAAAATGACCTAAATGTTCGTCCAATGACACAAAAACACCTATTGGATGCACAAGATTGGTTCCAAACCCTAATAGGACAAGATTAAGACTTGGGAGGACGAAAATGACCTAAATGATCATCCAATGACACAAAAATACCTATTGGAAGCACAAGATTGGCTATAAACCTTAATTGGACAAGTTTTAGACTTAGGAGGGCGAAAATGACCTAAATATTCATCCAATGATACAAAAACTCCTATTGGATGCAAAAGATTGGTAAAACCACTAATTGAACAAGATTAAGACTAGGGAGGACGAAAATGACCTAAATGTTCATCCAATGACAAAAAAAAACCTATTGCATGAACAAGATTAAGACTTCGGAGGACGAAAATGAACTAAATGTTCATCCTTTAACACAAAGCACCTATCGGAAGCACAAGATTGGTTAAAAACCCTAATTGGACAAGAATAAGCCTATGGAGGACGAAAATGACCTAAATGATAATCCAATGACACAAAAACTCCTATTGGAGGCACAAGATTGGTTAAAAACCCTAATTGCACAAGATTATGACTTGGGAGGACGAAAATGACCTAAATCTTCATCCAATGACACAAAAACACCTATTGTATGCATAAGATTGGTTAAAAACCCGAATTGGACATGAATAAGCCTAAAGTGGACGAAAATGACCTAAATTTTCATCCAATGACACAAAAACACCCATTGGATGCACAAGATTGGTTAAAAACCCTAATTGGACAAGATTAAGAATTGGGAGGACGAAAATGACCTAAATATTAATCCAATGACACAAAAACTCCTATTGGAGGCACAAGATTGGTTAAAAACCCTAATTGCACAAGATTAAGACTTGGGAGGACGAAAATGACATAAATCTTCATCCAATGACACAAAAACACCTATTGTATGCATAAGATTGGTTAAAAACCCGAATTGGACATGAATAAGCCTAAAGTGGACGAAAATGACCTAAATGTTCATCCAATGACACAAAAACACCCATTGGATGCACAAGATTGGTTAAAAACCCTAATTGGACAAGATTAAGAATTGGGAGGACGAAAATGACCTAAATGTTCATCCCATGACAAAAAACACCTATTGGATGCACAAGATTTGTTAAAAACCCTAATTGGACAAGAATAAGCCTATGGAGGACGAAAATGACCTAAATGTTCGTCCAATGACACAAAAACACCTATTGGACGCACAAGATTGGTTCAAAACCCTAATAGGACAAGATTAAGACTTGGGAGGACGAAAATGACCTAAATGATCATCCAATGACACAAAAATACCTATTGGAAGCACAAGATTGGCTATAAACCTTAATTGGATAAGTTTTAGACTTAGGAGGACGAAAACGACCTAAATATTCATCCAATGATACAAAAACTCCTATTGGATGCAAAAGATTGGTAAAAACACTAATTGGACAAGATAAAGACTAGGGAGGACGAAAATGACCTAAATGTTCATCCAATGACAAAAAAAAACCTATTGGATGAACAAGATTAAGACTTCGGAGGACGAAAATGAACTAAATGTTCATCCTTTGACACAAAGCACCTATCGGAAGCACAAGATTGGTTAAAAACCCTAATTGGACAAGAATAAGCCTATGGAGGACGAAAATGACCTAAATGATAATCCAATGACACAAAAACTCCTATTGGAGGCACAAGATTGGTTAAAAACCCTAATTGCACAAGATTATGACTTGGGAGGACGAAAATGACCTAAATCTTCATCCAATGACACAAAAACACCTATTGTATGCATAAGATTGGTTAAAAACCCGAATTGGACAAGAATAAGCCTAAAGTGGACGAAAATGACCTAAATGTTCATCCAATGACACAAAAACACCTATTGGATGCACAAGATTGGTTAAAAACCCTAATTGGACAAGATTAAGAATTGGAAGGACGAAAATGACCTAAATGTTCATCCCATGACAAAGAAAAACCTATTGGATGCACAAGATTGGTTAAAAACCTTATTTGGACAAGATTAAGACTTGGGAGGACGAAAATGACCTAAATGTTCATCCTTTGACACAAAGCACCTATCGGAAGCACAAGATTGGTAAAAAACCCTAATTAAACAAGAATAAGTCTATGGAGGACGAAAATGACCTAAATGTTCATCCAATGACACAAAAACACCTATTGGATGCACAAGATTGGTTAAAAACCCTAATAGGACAAGATTAAGACTTGGGAGGACCAAAATGACCTAAATGATCATCCAATGACACAAAAATACCTATTGGAAGCACAAGATTGGCTATAAACCTTAATTGGACAAGTTTTAGACTTGGGAGGACGAAAATGACCTAAATATTCATCCAATGATACAAAAACTCCTATTGGATGCAAAAGATTGGTTAAAAACACTAATTGGACAAGATTAAAACTAGGGAGGACGAAAATAACCTAAATGTTCATCCAATGACAAAAAAAAACCTATTGGATGAACAAGATTAAGACTTGGGAGGACGAAAATGAACTAAATGTTCATCCTTTGACACAAAGCACCTATCGGAAGCACAAGATTGGTAAAAAACCCTAATTGAACAAGAATAAGCCTATGGAGGACCAAAATGACCTAAATGTTAATCCAATGACACAAAAACTCCAATTGGAGGCACAAGATTGGTTAAAAACCCTAATTGCACAAGATTAAGACTTCGGAGGACGAAAATGACCTAAATCTTCATCCAATGACACAAAAACACCTATTGTATGCATAAGATTGGTTAAAAACTCGAATTGGACATGAATAAGCCTAAAGGGGACGAAAATGACCTAAATGTTAATCCAATGACACAAAAACTCCTATTGGAGGCACAAGATTGGTTAAAAACCCTAATTGCACAAGATTAAGACTTGGGAGGACGAAAATGACACAAAAACACCTATTGTATGCATAAGATTGGTTAAAAAACCCGAATTGGACAAGAATAAGCCTAAAGTGGACTAAAATGACTTAAATGTTCATCCAATGACACAAAAACACCTATTGGATGCACAAGATTGGTTAAAAACCCTAATTGGACAAGATTAAGAATTGGGAGGACGAAAATGACCTAAATGTTCATCCCATGACAAAAAACACCTATTGGATGCACAAGATTTGTTAAAAACCCTAATTGGACAAGAATAAGCCTATGGAGGACGAAAATGACCTAAATGTTCGTCCAATGACACAAAAACACCTATTGGATGCACAAGATTGGTTCAAAACCCTAATAGCACAAGATTAAGACTTGGGAGGACGAAAATGACCTAAATCTTCATCCAATGACACAAAAACACCTATTGTATGCATAAGATTGGTTAAAAACCCGAATTGGACATGAATAAGCCTAAAGTGGACGAAAATGACCTAAATGTTCATCCAATGACACAAAAACACCTATTGTATGCATAAGATTGGTTAAAAACCCGAATTGGACATGAATAAGCCTAAAGTGGACGAAAATGACCTAAATGTTCATCCAATGACACAAAAACACCCATTGGATGCACAAGATTGGTTAAAAACCCTAATTGGACAAGATTAAGAATTGGGAGGACGAAAATGACCTAAATGTTCATCCTTTGACACAAAGCACCTATCGGAAGCACAAGATTGGTAAAAAACCCTAATTGGACAAGAATAAGCCTATGGAGGACGAAAATGACCTAAATGTTAATCCAATGACACAAAAATACCTATTGGAAGCACAAGATTGGCTATAAACCTTAATTGGACATGATTAAGACTTGGGAGGACGAAAATGACCTAAATGTTCATCCAATGATACAAAAACTCCTATTGGATGCAAAAGATTGGTTTAAAACACTAATTGGACAAGATTAAGAATTCGGAGGATGAAAATGACCTAAATGTTTATCCCATGACAAAAAACACCTATTGGATGCACAAGATTTGTTAAAAACCCTAATTGGACAAGAATAAGCCTACGGAGGACGAAAATGACCTAAATGTTCATCGAATGACACAAAAACACCTATTGGATGCACAAGATTGGTTAAAAACCCTAATAGGACAAGATTAAGACTTGGGTGGACGAAAATGACCTAAATGATCATCCAATGACACAAAAATACCTATTGGAAGCACAAGATTGGCTATAAACCTTAATTGGAAGAGATTAAGACTTGGGTGGACGAAAATGACCTAAATATTCATCCAACGATACAAAAACTCCTATTGGATGCAAAAGATTGGTTAAAAACACTAATTGGACAAGATTAAGACTAGGGAGAACGAAAATCACCTAAATGTTCATCCAATGACAAAAAAAAACCTATTGGATGCACAAGATTGGTTAAAAACCTTAATTGGACAAGATTAAGACTTGGGAGGACGAAAATGACCTAAATGTTCATCCTTTGACACAAAGCACCTATCGGAAGCACAAGATTGGTAAAAAACCCTAATTGGACAAGAATAAGCCTATGGAGGACGAAAATGACCTAAATGTTAATCCAATGACACAAAAACTCCTATTGGAGGCACAAGATTTGTTAAAAACCCTAATTGCACAAGATTAAGACTTGGGAGGACGAAAATGACCTAAATCTTCATCCAATGACACAAAAACACCTATTGTATGCATAAGATTGGTTAAAAACCCGAATTGGACATGAATAAGCCTAAAGTGGACGAAAATGACCTAAATGTTCATCCAATGACACAAAAACACCTATTGTATGCATAAGATTGGTTAAAAACCCTAATTGGACAAGATTAAGAATTGGGAGGACAAAAATGACCTAAATGTTCATCCCATGACAAAAAACACCTATTGGATGCACAAGATTTGTTAAAAACCCTAATTGGACAAGAATAAGCCTATGGAGGACGAAAATGACCTAAATGTTCGTCCAATGACACAAAAACACCTATTGGATGCACAAGATTGGTTCAAAACCCTAATAGGACAAGATTAAGACTTGGGAGGACGAAAATGACCTTAATGTTCATCCTTTGACACAAACACGTATCGGAAGGACAAGATTGGTAAAAAACCCTAATTGGACAAGAATAAGCCTATGGAGGACGAAAATGACCTAAATGTTAATCCAATGACACAAAAACTCCTATTGGAGGCACAAGATTGGTTAAAAACCCTAATTGCACAAGATTATGACTTGGGAGGACGAAAATGACCTAAATCTTCATCCAATGACACAAAAACACCTATTGTATGCATAAGATTGGTTAAAAACCCGAATTGGACATGAATAAGCCTAAAGTGGACGAAAATGACCTAAATGTTCATCCAATGACACAAAAACACCTATTGTATGCATAAGATTGGTTAAAAACCCGAATTGGACATGAATAAGCCTAAAGTGAACGAAAATGACCTAAATGTTCATCCAATGACACAAAAACACCCATTGGATGCACAAGATTGGTTAAAAACCCTAATTGGACAAGATTAAGAATTGGGAGGACAAAAATGACCTAAATGTTCATCCCATGACAAAAAACACCTATTGGATGCACAAGATTTGTTAAAAACCCTAATTGGACAAGAATAAGCCTATGGAGGACGAAAATGACCTAAATGTTCGTCCAATGACACAAAAACACCTATTGGATGCACAGGATTGGTTAAAAACCTTAATTGGACAAGATTAAGACTTGGGAGGACGAAAATGACCTAAATGTTCATCCTTTGACACAAAGCACCTATCGGAAGCACAAGATTTGTAAAAAACCCTAATTGGACAAGAATAAGCCTATGGAGGACGAAAATGACCTAAATGTTAATCCAATGACACAAAAACTCCTATTGGAGGCACAAGATTGGTTAAAAACCCTAATTGCACAAGATTATGACTTGGGAGGATGAAAATGACCTAAATCTTCATCCAATGACACAAAAACACCTATTGTATGCATAAGATTGGTTAAAAACCCGAATTGGACATGAATAAGCCTAAAGTGGACGAAAATGACCTAAATGTTCATCCAATGACACAAAAACACCCATTGGATGCACAAGATTGGTTAAAAACCCTAATTGGACAAGATTAAGAATTGGGAGGACGAAAATGACCTAAATGTTCATCCCATGACAAAAAACACCTATTGGATGCACAAGATTTGTTAAAAACCCTAATTGGACAAGAATAAGCCAATGGAGGACGAAAATGACCTAAATGTTCGTCCAATGACACAAAAACACCTATTGGATGCACAAGATTAGTTCAAAACCCTAATAGGACAAGATCAAGACTTGGGAGGACGAAAATGACCTAAATGTTCATCCTTTGACTCAAAGCACGTATCGGAAGCACAAGATTGGTAAAAAACCCTAATTGGACAAGAATAAGCCTATGGAGGACGAAAATGACCTAAATATTAATCCAATGACACAAAAACTCCTATTGGAGGCACAAGATTGGTTAAAAACCCTAATTGCACAAAATTAAGACTTGGGAGGACGAAAATGACCTAAATCTTCATCCAATAACACAAAAACACCTACTGTATGCATATGATTTGTTAAAAACCCGAATTCGACAAGAGTAAGCCGAAAGTGGACGAAAATGACCTAAATGGTCATCCAATGACACAAAAACACCTATTGGATGCACAAGATTGGTTAAAAACCCTAATAGGACAAGATTAAGACTTGGCAGGACCAAAATGACCTAAATGATCATCCAATGACACAAAAATACCTATTGGAAGCACAAGATTGGCTATAAACCTTAATTGGACAAGTTTTAGACTTGGGAGGACGAAAATGACCTAAATATTCATCCAATGATACAAAAACTCCTATTGGATGCAAAAGATTGGTTAAAAACACTAATTGGACAAGATTAAGACTAGGGAGGACGAAAATGACCTAAATGTTCATCCAATGACAAAAAAAAACCTATTGGATGAACAAGATTAAGACTTCGGAGGACGAAAATGAACTAAATGTTCATCCTTTGACACAAAGCACCTATCGGAAGCACAAGATTGGTTAAAAACCCTAATTGGACAAGAATAAGCCTATGGAGGACGAAAATGACCTAAATGTTCGTCCAATGACACAAAAACACCTATTGGATGCACAAGATTGGTTCAAAACCCTAATAGGACAAGATTAAGACTTGGGAGGACGAAAATGACCTAAATGTTCATCCTTTGACACAAAGCACCTATCGGAAGCACAAGATTGGTAAAAAAGCCTAATTGGACAAGAATAAGCCTATGCAGGACGAAAATGACCTAAATGTTAATCCAATGACACAAAAACTCCTATTGGAGGCACAAGATTTGTTAAAAACCCTAATTGCACAAGATTAAGACTTGGGAGGACGAAAATGACCTAAATGTTCATCCTTTGACTCAAAGCACCTATCGGAAGCACAAGATTGGTAAAAAACCCTAATTGGACAAGTATAAGCCTATGGAGGACGAAAATGACCTAAATGTTAATCCAATGACACAAAAACTCCTATTGGAGGCATAAGATTGGTTAAAAACCCTAATTGCACAAGATTAAGACTTGGGAGGACGAAAATGACCTAAATCTTCATCCAATGACACAAAAACACCTATTGTATGCATAAGATTGGTTAAAAACCCGAATTGGACATGAATAAGCCTTAAGTGGACGAAAATGACCTAAATGTTCATCCAATGACACAAAAACACCCATTGGATGCACAAGATTGGTTAAAAACCCTAATTGGACAAGATTAAGAATTGGGAGGACGAAAATGACCTAAATGTTCATCCCATGACAAAAAACACCTATTGGATGCACAAGATTTGTTAAAAACCCTAATTGGACAAGAATAAGCCTATGGAGGACGAAAATGACCTAAATGTTCGTCCAATGACACAAAAACACCTATTGGATGCACAAGATTGGTTCAAAACCCTAATAGGACAAGATTAAGACTTGGGAGGACGAAAATGACCTAAATGTTCATGCTTTGACACAAAGCACCTATCGGAAGCACAAGATTGGTAAAAAACCCTAATTGGACAAGAATAAGCCTATGGAGGACGAAAATGACCTAAATGTTAATCCAATGACACAAAAACTCCTATTGGAGGCACAAGATTGGTTAAAAACCCTAATTGCACAAGATTATGACTTGGGAGGACGAAAATGACCTAAATCTTCATCCAATGACACAAAAACACCTATTGTATGCATAAGATTGGTTAAAAACTTGAATTGGACATGAATAAGCCTAAAGTGGACGAAAATGACCTAAATGTTCATCCAATGACACAAAAACACCTATTGTATGCATAAGATTGGTTAAAAACCCGAATTGGACATGAATAAGCCTAAAGTGGACGAAAATGACCTAAATGTTCATCCAATGACACAAAAACACCCATTGGATGCACAAGATTGGTTAAAAACCCTAATTGGACAAGATTAAGAATTGGGAGGACAAAAATGACCTAAATGTTCATCCCATGACAAAAAACACCTATTGGATGCACAAGATTTGTTAAAAACCCTAATTGGACAAGAATAAGCCTATGGAGGACGAAAATGACCTAAATGTTCGTCCAATGACACAAAAACACCTATTGGATTCACAAGATTGGTTCAAAACCCTAATAGGACAAGATTAAGACTTGGGAGGACGAAAATGACCTAAATGATCATCCAATGACACAAAAATACCTATTGGAAGCACAAGATTGGCTATAAACCTTAATTGGACAAGATTAAGACTTAGGAGGACGAAAATGACCTAAATGTTCATCCAATGATACAAAAACTCCTATTGGATAAAAAAGATTGGTTAAAAACACTAATTGGACAAGATTAAGAATTCGGAGGAAGAAAATGACCTAAATGTTTATCCCATGACAAAAAACACCTATTGGATGCACAAGATTTGTTAAAAACCCTAATTGCACAAGATTAAGACTTGGGAGGACGAAAATGACCTAAATGTTCATCCTTTGACACAAAGCACCTATTGTATGCATAAGATTGGTTAAAAACCCGAATTGGACATGAATAAGCCTAAAGTGGACGAAAATGACCTAAATGTTCATCTAATGACACAAAAACACCTATTGTATGCATAAGATTGGTTAAAAACCCGAATTGGACATGAATAAGCCTAAAGTGGACGAAAATGACCTAAATGTTCATCCAATGACACAAAAACACCCATTGGATGCACAAGATTGGTTAAAAACCCTAATTGGACAAGATTAAGAATTGGGAGGACAAAAATGACCTAAATGTTCATCACATGACAAAAAACACCTATTGGATGCACAAGATTTGTTAAAAACCCTAATTGGACAAGAATAAGCCTATGGAGGACGAAAATGACCTAAATGTTCGTCCAATGACACAAAAACACCTATTGGATGCACAAGATTGGTTCAAAACCCTAATAGGACAAGATTAAGACTTGGGAGGACGAAAATGACCTTAATGTTCATCCTTTGACACAAAGCACCTATCGGAAGCACAAGATTGGTAAAAAACCCTAATTGGACAAGAATAAGCCTATGGAGGACGAAAATGACCTAAATGTTAATCCAATGACACAAAAACTTCTATTGGAGGCACAAGATTGGTCAAAAACCCTAATTGCACAAGATTAAGACTTGGGAGGACGAAAATGACCTAAATCTTCATCCAATAACACAAAAACACCTACTGTATGCATATGATTTGTTAAAAACCCGAATTGGACAAGAGTAAGCCTAAAGTGGACGAAAATGACCTAAATGTTCATCCAATGACACAAAAACACCTATTGGATGCACAAGATTGGTTAAAAACCCTAATAGGACAAGATTAAGACTTGGGAGGACCAAAATGACCTAAATGATCATCCAATGACACAAAAATACCTATTGGAAGCACAAGATTGGCTATAAACCTTAATTGGACAAGTTTTAGACTTGGGAGGACGAAAATGACCTAAATATTCATCCAATGATACAAAAACTCCTATTGGATGCAAAAGATTGGTAAAAACACTAATTGGACAAGATTAAGACTAGGGAGGACGAAAATGACCTAAATGTTCATCCAATGACAAAAAAAAACCTATTGGATGAACAAGATTAAGACTTCGGAGGACGAAAATGAACTAAATGTTCATCCTTTGACACAAAGCACCTATCGGAAGCACAAGATTGGTTAAAAACCCTAATTGGACAAGAATAAGCCTATGGAGGACGAAAATGACCTAAATGTTCGTCCAATGACACAAAAACACCTATTGGATGCACAAGATTGGTTAAAAACCCTAATTGGACAAGATTAAGAATTGGGAGGACGAAAATGACCTAAATGTTCATCCCATGACAAAAAACACCTATTGGATGCACAAGATTTGTTAAAAACCCTAATTGGACAAGAATAAGCCTATGGAGGACGAAAATGACCTAAATGTTCGTCCAATGACACAAAAACACCTATTGGATGCACAAGATTGGTTCAAAACCCTAATAGGACAAGATTAAGACTTGGGAGGACGAAAATGACCTAAATGATCATCCAATGACACAAAAATACCTATTGGAAGCACAAGATTGGCTATAAACCTTAATTGGACAAGATTAAGACTTGGGGGGACGAAAATGACCTAAATGTTCATCCAATGATACAAAAACTCCTATTAGATGCAAATGATTGGTTAAAAACACTAATTGGACAAGATTAAGAATTCCGAGGACGAAAATGACCTAAATGTTTATCCCATGACAAAAAACACTTATTGGATGCACAAGATTTGTTAAAAACCCTAATTGGACAAGAATAAGCCTACGGAGGACGAAAATGACCTAAATGTTCCTCGGATGACACAAAAACACCTATTGGATGCACAAGATTGGTTAAAAACCCTAATAGGACAAGATTAAGACTTGGGTGGACGAAAATAACCTAAATGATCATCCAATGACACAAAAATACCTATTGGAAGCACAAGATTGGCTATAAACCTTAATTGGAAGAGATTAAGACTTGGGAGGACGAAAATGACCTAAATATTCATCCAATGATACAAAAACTCCTATTGGATGCAAAAGATTGGTTAAAAACACTAATTGGACAAGATTAAGACTAGGGAGAACGAAAATCACCTAAATGTTCATCCAATGACAAAAAAAACCTATTGGATGCACAAGATTGGTTAAAAACCTTAATTGGACAAGATTAAGACTTGGGAGGACGAAAATGACCTAAATGTTCATCCTTTGACACAAAGCACCTATCGGAAGCACAAGATTGGTAAAAAACCCTAATTGGACAAGAATAAGCCTATGGAGGACGAAAATGACCTAAATGTTAATCCAATGACACAAAAACTCCTATTGGAGGCACAAGATTGGTTAAAAACCCTAATTGCACAAGATTAAGACTTGAGAGGACAAAAATGACCTAAATCTTCATCCAATGACACAAAAACACCTATTGTATGCATAAGATTGGTTAAAAACCCGAATTGGACATGAATAAGCCTAAAGTGGACGAAAATGACCTAAATGTTCATCCAATGACACAAAAACACCCATTGGATGCACAAGATTGGTTAAAAACCCTAATTGGACAAGATTAAGAATTGGAAGGACGAAAATGACCTAAATGTTCATCCCATGACAAAAAACACCTACTGGATGCACAAGATTTGTTAAAAACCCTAATTGGACAAGAATAAGCCTATAGAGGACGAAAATGACCTAAATGTTCGTCCAATGACACAAAAACACCTATTGGATGCACAAGATTGGTTCAAAACCCTAATAGGACAAGAGTAAGACTTGGGAGGACGAAAATGACCTAAATGATCATCCAATGACACAAAAATACCTATTGGAAGCACAAGATTGGCTATAAACCTTAATTGGACAAGATTAAGACTTGGGAGGACGAAAATGACCTAAATGTTCATCCAATGATACAAAAACTCCTATTGGATGCAAAAGATTGGTCAAAAACACTAATTGGACAAGATTAAGAATTCGGAGGACGAAAATGACCTAAATGTTTATCCCATGACAAAAAACACTTATTGGATGCACAAGATTTGTTAAAAACCCTAATTGGACAAGAATAAGTCTACGGAGAACGAAAATGACCTAAATGTTCCTCGAATGACGCAAAAACACCTATTGGATGCACAAGATTGGTTAAAAACCCTAATAGGACAAGATTAAGACTTGGGTGGACGAAAATGACCTAAATGATCATCCAATGACACAAAAATACCTATTGGAAGCACAAGATTGGCTATAAACATTAATTGGAAGAGATTAAGACTTGGGAGGACGAAAATGACCTAAATATTGATCCAATGATACAAAAACTCCTATTGGATGCAAAAGATTGGTTAAAAACACTAATTGGACAAGATTAAGACTAGGGAGAACGAAAATCACCTAAATGTTCATCCAATGACAAAACAAAACCTATTGGATGCACAAGATTGGTTAAAAACCTTAATTGGACAAGATTAAGACTTGGGAGGACAAAAATGACCTAAATGTTCATCCTTTGACACAAAGCACTTATCGGAAGCACAAGATTGGTAAAAAAACCCTAATTGGACAAGAATAAGCCTATGGAGGACGAAAATGACCTAAATGTTAATCCAATGACACAAAAACTCCTATTGGAGGCACAAGATTGGTTAAAAACCCTAATTGCACAAGATTAAGACTTGGGAGGACGAAAATGACCTAAATCTTCATCCAATGACACAAAAACACCTATTGTATGTATAAGATTGGTTAAAAACCCGAATTGGACATGAATAAGCCTAAAGTGGACGAAAATGACCTAAATGTTCATCCACTGACACAAAAACACCCATTGGATGCACAAGATTGGTTAAAAACCCTAATTGGACAAGATTAAGAATTGGGAGGACGAAAATGACCTAAATGTTCATCCCATGACAAAAAACACCTATTGGATGCACAAGATTTGTTAAAAACCCTAATTGGACAAGAATAAGCTTATGGAGGACGAAAATGACCTAAATGTTCGTCCAATGACACAAAAACACCTATTGGATGCACAAGATTGGTTCAAAACCCTAATAGGACAAGATTAAGACTTGGGAGGACGAAAATGACCTAAATATTGATCCAATGATACTAAAACTCCTATTGGATGCAAAAGATTGGTTAAAAACAATAATTGGACAAGATTAAGACTAGGGAGAACGAAAATCACCTAAATGTTCATCCAATGACAAAAAAAAACCTATTGGATGCACAAGATTGGTTAAAAACCTTAATTGGACAAGATTAAGACTTGGGAGGACGAAAATGACCTAAATGTTCATCCTTTGACACAAAGCACCTATCGGAAGCACAAGATTGGTAAAAAACCCTAATTGGACAAGAATAAGCCTATGGAAGACGAAAATGACCTAAATGTTAATCCAATGAGACAAAAACTCCTATTGGAGGCACAAGATTGGTTCAAAACCCTAATTGCACAAGATTAAGACTTGGGAGGACGAAAATGACCTAAATCTTTATCCAATGACACAAAAACACCCATTGGATGCACAAGATTGGTTAAAAACCCTAATTGGACAAGATTAAGAATTGGGAGGACGAAAATGACCTAAATGTTCATCCCATGACAAAAAACACCTATTGGATGCACAAGATTGGTTAAAAACCCTAATTGGACAAGAATAAGCCTATGGAGGACGAAAATGACCTAAATGTTCGTCCAATGACACAAAAACACCTATTGGATGCACAAGATTGGTTCAAAACCCTAATAGGACAAGATTAAGACTTGGGAGGACGAAAATGACCTAAATGTTCATCCTTTGACACAAAGCACCTATCGGAAGCACAAGATTGGTAAAAAACCCTAATTGGACAAGAATAAGCCTATGGAGGACGAAAATGACCTAAATGTTAATCCAATGACACAAAAACTCCTATTGGAGGCACAAGATTGGTTAAAAACCCTAATTGCACAACATTAAGACTTGGGAGGACGAAAATGACCTAAATCTTCATCCAATGACACAAAAACACCTATTGTATGCATAAGATTGGTTAAAAACCAGAATTGGACATGAATAAGCCTAAAGTGGACGAAAATGACCTAAATGTTCATCCAATGACACAAAAACACCCATTGGATGGACAAGATTGGTTAAAAACCCTAATTGGACAAGATTAAGAATTGGGAGGACGAAAATGACCTAAATGTTCATCCCATGACAAAAAACACCTATTGGATGCACAAGATTTGTTAAAAACCCTAATTGGACAAGAATAAGCCTATGGAGGACGAAAATGACCTAAATGTTCGTCCAATGACACAAAAACACCTATTGGATTCACAAGATTGGTTCAAAACCCTAATAGGACAAGATTAAGACTTCGGAGGACGAAAATGACCTAAATGATCATCCAATGACACAAAAATACCTATTGGAAGCACAAGATTCGCTATAAACTTTAATTGGACAAGATTAAGACTTCGGAGGACGAAAATGACCTAAATGTTCATCCAATGATACAAAAACTCGTATTGGATGCAAAAGATTGGTTAAAAACACTAATTGGACAAGATTAAGAATTCGGAGGACGAAAATGACCTAAATGTTTATCCCATGACAAAAAACACTTATTGGATGCACAAGATTTGTTAAAAACCCTAATTGGACAAGAATAAGCCTACGGAGGACGAAAATGACCTAAATGTTCCTCGAATGACACAAAAACACCTATTCGATGCACAAGATTAGTTAAAAACCCTAATAGGACAAGATTAAGACTTGGGTGGACGAAAATGACCTAAATGATCATCCAATGACACAAAAATACCTATTGGAAGCACAAGATTGGCTATAAACCTTAATTCGACAAGATTAAGACTTGGGAGGACGAAAATGACCTAAATGTTCATCCAATGATACAAAAACTCCTATTGGATGCAAAAGACTGGTTAAAAATACTAATTGGACAAGATTAAGACTAGGGAGATCGAAAATGACCTAAATGTTCATCCAATGACAAAAAAAAACCCATTGGATGCACAAGATTGGTTAAAAACCTTAATTGGACAAGATTAAGACTTGGGAGGACGAAAATGACCTAAATGTTCATCCTTTGACACAAAGCACCTATCGAAAGCACAAGATTGGTAAAAAACCCTAATTGGACAAGAATAAGCTTATGGAGGACGAAAATGACCTAAATGTTAATCCAATGACACAAAAACTCCTATTGGAGGCATAAGATTGGTTAAAAACCCTAATTGCAAAAGATTAAGACTTGGGAGGACGAAAATGACCTAAATCTTCATCCAATGACACAAAAACACCTATTGTATGCATAAGATTGGTTAAAAACCCGAATTGGACATGAATAAGCCTAAAGTGGACGAAAATGACCTAAATGTGCATCCAATGACACAAAAACACCCATTGGATGCACAAGATTGGTTAAAAACCCTAATTGGACAAGATTAAGAATTGGGAGGACGAAAATGACCTAAATGTTCATCCCATGACAAAAAACACCTATTGGATGCACAAGATTTGTTAAAAACCCTAATTGGACAAGAATAAGCCTATGGAGGACGAAAATGACCTAAATGTTCGTCCAATGACACAAAAACACCTATTGGATGCACAAGATTGGTTCAAAACCCTAATAGGACAAGATTAAGACTTGGGAGGACGAAAATGACCTAAATGTTCATCCTTTGACTCAAAGCACCTATCGGAAGCACAAGATTGGTAAAAAACCCTAATTGGACAAGAATAAGCCTATGGAGGACGAAAATGACCTAAATGTTAATCCAATGACACAAAAACTCCTATTGGAGGCACAAGATTGGTTAAAAACCCTAATTGCACAAGATTAAGACTTGGGAGGACGAAAATGACCTAAATCTTCATCCAATGACACAAAAACACCTATTGTATGCATAAGATTGGTTAAAAACCCGAATTGGACATGAATAAGCCCAAAGTGGACGAAAATGACCTAAATGTTCATCCAATGACACAAAAACACCCATTGGATGGACAAGATTGGTTAAAAACCCTAATTGGACAAGATTAAGAATTGGGAGGACGAAAATGACCTAAATGTTCATCCAATGACAAAAAACACCTATTGGATGCACAAGATTTGTTAAAAACCCTAATTGGACAAGAATAAGCCTATGGAGGACGAAAATGACCTAAATGTTCGTCCAATGACACAAAAACACCTATTGGATTCACAAGATTGGTTCAAAACCCTAATAGGACAAGATTAAGACTTGGGAGGACGAAAATGACCTAAATGATCATCCAATGACACAAAAATACCTATTGGAAGCACAAGATTGGCTATAAACCTTAATTGGACAAGATTAAGAATTGGGAGGACGAAAATGACCTAAATGATCATCCAATGACACAAAAATACCTATTGGAAGCACAAGATTGGCTATAAACTTTAATTGGACAAGATTAAGACTTAGGAGGACGAAAATGACCTAAATGTTCATCCAATGATACAAAAACTCCTATTGGATGCAAAAGATTGGTTAAAAACACTAATTGGACAAGATTAAGAATTCGGAGGACGAAAATGACCTAAATGTTTATCCCATGACAAAAAACACCTATTGGATGCACAAGATTTGTTAAAAACCCTAATTGGACAAGAATAAGCCTACGGAGGACGAAAATGACCTAAATGTTCATCGAATGACACAAAAACACCTATTGGATGCACAAGATTGGTTAAAAACCCTAATAGGACAAGATTAAGACTTGGGTGGACGAAAATGACCTAAATGATCATCCAACGACACAAAAATACCTACTGGAAGCACAACATTGGCTATAAACCTTAATTGGACAAGATTAAGACTTGGGAGGACAAAAATGACCTAAATATTCATCCAATGATACAAAAACTCCTATTGGATGCAAAAGATTGGTTAAAAACACTAATTGGACAAGATTAAGACTAGGGAGAACGAAAATGACCTAAATGTTCATCCAATGACAAAAAAAAATCTATTGGATGCACAAGATTGGTTAAAAACCTTAATTGGACAAGATTAAGACTTGGGAGGACGAAAATGACCTAAATGTTCATCCTTTGACACAAAGCACCTATCGGAAGCACAAGATTGGTAAAAAACCCTAATTGGACAAGAATAAGCCTATGGAGGACGAAAATGACCTAAATGTTAATCCAATGACACAAAAACTCCTATTGGAGGCACAAGATTTGTTAAAAACCCTAATTG
>JBBPBS010000954.1:0-17229 GCA_037974835.1 Cicer judaicum
TAGGTCTTTTTCGTCCTCCATAGGCTTATGCTTGTAAAATTAGGGTTTCTAACCAATCTTGTGCATCCAATAGGTGTTTTTGTGTCATTGGATGAACAATTAGGTCATTTTCGTCGACCCTAGACTAATTCTTGTCCAATTAACGTTTCTAACCAATCTTGTGCATCCAATAGGTGTTTTGTGTCATTGGATGAACAAGTAGGTCATTTTCGTCCTCCCTAGGCTTATTCTTGTCCAATTCGGGTTTTAATCCAATCTTGTGCATCCAATAGGTGTTTTGTGTCATTGGATGAACATTTAGGTGATTTTCGTCCTCTCTAAGCTAATTCTTGTCGAATTAGGGTTTCTAACCAATCTTGTGCATCCAATAGGTGTTTTTGTGTCATTGGATGAACATTTAGGTCATTTTCGTCCTCCCTAGGGTTATGGTTGTCCAATTAGGGTTTCTAACCAATCTTGTGCATCCAATAGGTGTTTTGGTGTCATTGGATGAACAATTAGGTCATTTTCGTCCTTCCTAAACTTAATCTTGTCCAATTAGGGTTTCTAATCAATCTTGTGCATCCAATAGGTGTTTTTGTGTCATTGGAAGAACAATTAGGTGATTTTCGTCCTCCCTAAGTTAATTCTTGTCCAATTAGGGTTTCTAACCAATCTTTTGCATCCAATAGGTGTTTTGTGTCATTGGATGAACATTTAGGTCATTTTCGTCCTTGCTAAACTTAATCTTGTCGAATTAGGGTTTCTAACCAATCTTGTGCATCCAATAGGTGTTTTTGTGTCATTGGATGAACATTTAGGTCATTTACGTCCTCCCTAGGCTTATGGTTGTCCAATTAGGGTTTCTAACCAATCTTGTGCATCCAATAGGTGTTTTGGTGTCATTGGATGAACAATTAGGTCATTTTCGTCCTTCCTAAACTTAATCTTGTCCAATTAGGGTTTCTAACCAATCTTGTGCATCCAATAGGTGTTTTTGTGTCATTGGAAGAACAATTAGGTCATTTTTGTCCTCCTTAAGCTAATTCTTGTCCAATTAGTGCTTCTAACCAATCTTGTGCATCAAATAGGTGTTTTTGTGTCATTGGAAGAATATTTAGGTCATTTTCGTCCTCCCTAGGCTAATTCTTATCCAATTAGGGTTTCTAACGAATCTTGTGCATCCAATAGGTGTTTTGTGTCATTGGATGAACAAGTAGGTCATTTTCGTCCTACCTAGGCTTATTGTTGTCCAATTAGGGTTTTTAACCAATCTTGTGCATCCAATAGGTTTTTTGTGTCATTGGCTGAACATTTAGGTCATTTTCGTCCTCGCTAAACTTAATCTTGTCCAATTAGGGTTTCTAACCAATCTTGTGCATCCAATATTTGTTTTTGTGTCATTGGATGAACATTTAGGTCATTTTCGTCCTCCCTAGGATTATGCTTGTCCAATTAGGGTTTCTAACCAATCTTGTGCATCCAATAGGTGTTTTTGTGTCATTGGATGAACAATTTGTCATTTTCGTCCACCCTAGGCTAATTCTTGTCCAATTAGGGTTTTTAACCAATCTTTTGCATCCAATAGGTGTTTTGTGTCATTGGATGAACAATTAGGTCATTTTTGTCCTCCCTAGGCTTATACTTGTCAAATTAGGGTTTCTAACCAATCTTGTGCGTCCAATAGGTGTTTTTGTGTCATTGGAAGAATATTTAGGTCATAATCGTCCTCCCTATACTTAATCTTGTCCAATTAGGGTTTCTAACCAATCTTGTGCATCCAATAGGTGTTTTTGTGTCATTGGAAGAACAATTAGGTGATTTTCGTCCTCCCTAAGTTAATTCTTGTCCAATTAGGGTTTCTAACCAATCTTTTGCATCCAATAGGTGTTTTGTGTCATTGGATGAATATTTAGGTCATTTTCGTCCTCCCTACACTTAATCTTGTCCAATTAGGGTTTCTAACCAATCTTGTGCATCCAATAGGTGTTTTTGTGTCATTGGATGAACATTTAGGTCTTTTTCGTCCTCCCTAGGCTTATGCTTGTCCAATTAGGGTTTCTAACCAATCTTGTGCATCCAATAGGTGTTTTGTCTCATTGCATGAACAATTAGGTCATTTTCGTCCTCCCTAGGCTTATTCTTGTCCAATTAGTGCTTCTAACCAATCTTGTGCATCCAATAGGTGTTTTTGGGTCATTGGAAGAATATTTAGGTCATTTTCGTCCTCCCTAGGCTAATTCTTGTCCAATTAGGTTTTCTAACGAATCTTGTGCGTCCAATAGGTGTTTTGTGTCATTGGATGAACAAGTAGGTCATTTTCGTCCTCCCTAGGCTTATTCTTGTCCAATTAGGGTTTTTAACCAATCTTGTGCATCCAATAGGTGTTTTGTGTCATTGGATGAACATTTAGGTCATTTTCGTCCTCGCTAAACTTAATCTTGTCCAATTAGGGTTTCTAACCAATCTTGTGCATCCAATAGGTGTTTTTGTGTCATTGGATGAACATTTAGGTCATTTTCGTCCTCCCTAGGCTTATGCTTGTCGAATTAGGGTTTCTAACCAATCTTGTGCATCCAATAGGTGTTTTTGTGTCATTGGATGAACAATTAGGTCATTTTCGTCCTCCCTAGGCTAATTCTTGTCCAATTAGGGTTTCTAACCAATCTTGTGCATCCAATAGGTGTTTTGTGTCATTGAATGAACAAGTAGGTCATTTTAGTCCTCCCTAGTCTTATTCTTGTCCAATTAGGGTTTTAAACCAATCTTGTGCATCCAATAGGTGTTTTGTGTCATTGGATGAATATTTATGTCATTTTCGTCCTCCCTACACTTAATCTTGTCCAATTAGGGTTTCTAACCAATCTTGTGCGTCCAATAGGTGTTTTTGTGTCATTGGAAGAACAATTAGGTGATTTTCGTCCTCCCTAAGCTAATTCTTGTCCAATTAGGGTTTCTAACCAATCTTGTGCAATCAATAGGTGTTTTTGTGTCATTGGATGAACATATAGGTCTTTTTCTTCCTCCCTAAACTTAATCTTGTCCAATTAGGGTTTCTAACCAATCTTGTGCATCCAATAGGTGTTTTTGTGTCATTGGATGAACAATTAGGTCATTTTCGTCCTCCCTAGGCTAATTCTTGTCCAATTAGGGTTTCTAACCAATCTTGTGCATCCAATAGGTGTTTTGTGTCATTGAATGAACAAGTAGGTCATTTTAGTCCTCCATAGTCTTATTCTTGTCCAATTAGGGTTTTAAACCAATCTTGTGCATCCAATAGGTGTTTTGTGTCATTGGATGATCATTTAGGTCTTTTTCGTCCTCCCTAAACTTAATGTTGTCCAATTAGGGTTTCTAACCAATCTTGTGCATCCAATAGGTGTTTTGTCTCATTGCATGAACAATTAGGTCATTTTCGTCCTTCCTAGGCTTATTCTTGTCCAATTAGTGCTTCTAACCAATCTTGTGCATCCAATAGGTGTTTTTGTGTCATTGGAAGAATATTTAGGTCATTTTCGTCCTCCCTAGGCTAATTCTTGTCCAATTAGGGTTTCTAACGAATCTTGTGCATCCAATAGGTGTTTTGTGTCATTGGATGAACAAGTAGGTCATTTTCGTCCTCCCTAGGCTTATTCTTGTGCAATTAGGGTTTTTAACCAATCTTGTGCATCCAATAGGTGTTTTGTGTCATTGGATGAACATTTAGGTCATTTTCGTCATCGCTAAACTTAATCTTGTCCAATTAGGGTTTCTAACCAATCTTGTGCATCCAATAGGTGTTTTTGTGTCATTGGATGAACATTTAGGTCATTTTCGTCCTCCCTAGGCTTATGCTTGTCCAATTAGGGTTTCTAACCAATCTTGTGCATCCAATAGGTGTCTTTGTGTCATTGGATGAACAATTTGTCATTTTCGTCCACCCTAGGCTAATTCTTGTCCAATTAGGGTTTTTAACCAATCTTGTGCATCCAATAGGTGTTTTGTGTCATTGGATGAACAATTAGGTCATTTTCGTCCTCCCTAGGCTTATTCTTGTCCAATTAAGGTTTTTAACCAATCTTGTGCACCCAATAGGTGTTTTGTGTCATTGGATGAACATTTAGGTCATTTTCGTCCTCGCTAAACTTAATCTTGTCCAATTAGGGTTTCTAACCAATCTTGTGCATCCAATAGGTGTTTTTGTGTCATTGGATGAACATTTAGGTCATTTTCGTCCTCCCTAGGCTTATGCTTGTCCAATTAGGGTTTCTAACCAATCTTGTGCATCCAATAGGTGTCTTTGTGTCATTGGATGAACAATTTGTCATTTTCGTCCACCCTAGGCTAATTCTTGTCAAATTAGGGTTTTTAACCAATCTTGTGCATCCAATAGGTGTTTTGTGTCATTGGATGAACAATTAGGTCATTTTCGTCCTCCCTAGGCTTATATTTGTCAAATTAGGGTTTCTAACCAATCTTGTGCGTCCAATAGGTGTTTTGTGTCATTGGATGAACATTTAGGTAATTTTCATCCTCGCTAAACTTAATCTTGTCGAATTAGGGTTTCTAACCAATCTTGTGCATCCAATAGGTGTTTTTGTGTCATTGGAAGAACAATTAGGTGATTTTCGTCCTCCCTAAGCTAATTCTTGTCCAATTAGGGTTTCTAACCAATCTTGTGCATCCAATAGGTGTTTTTGTGTCATTGGATGAACATTTAGGTCTTTTTCTTCCTCCCTAAACTTAATCTTGTCCAATTAGGGTTTCTAACCAATCTTGTGCATCCAATAGGTGTTTTTGTGTCATTGGATGAACAATTAGGTCATTTTCGTCCTCCCTAGGCTTATACTTGTCAAATTAGGGTTTCTAACCAATCTTGTGCGTCCAATAGGTGTTTTTGTGTCATTGGAAGAATATTTAGGTCATAATCGTCCTCCCTACACTTAATCTTGTCCAATTAGTGTTTTTAACCAATCTTTTGCATCCAATAGGTGTTTTGTGTCATTGGATGAATATTTATGTCATTTTCGTCCTCCCTACACTTAATCTTGTCCAATTAGGGTTTCTAACCAATCTTGTGCGTCCAATAGGTGTTTTTGTGTCATTGGAAGAACAATTAGGTGATTTTCGTCCTCCCTAAGCTAATTCTTGTCCAATTAGGGTTTCTAACCAATCTTGTGCATCCAATAGGTGTTTTGTGTCATTGGATGAACAATTAGGTCATTTTCGTCCTCCCTAGGCTTATACTTGTCAAATTAGGGTTTCTAACCAATCTTGTGCGTCCAATAGGTGTTTTTGTGTCATTGGAAGAATATTTAGGTCATAATCGTCCTCCCTACACTTAATCTTGTCCAATTAGTGTTTTTAACCAATCTTTTGCATCCAATTGGTGTTTTGTGTCATTGGATGAATATTTATGTCATTTTCGTCCTCCCTACACTTAATCTTGTCCAATTAGGGTTTCTAACCAATCTTGTGCGTCCAATAGGTGTTTTTGTGTCATTGGAAGAACAATTAGGTGATTTTCGTCCTCCCTAAGCTAATTCTTGTCCAATTAGGGTTTCTAACCAATCTTGTGCAATCAATAGGTGTTTTTGTGTCATTGGATGAACATATAGGTCTTTTTCTTCCTCCCTAAACTTAATCTTGTCCAATTAGGGTTTCTAACCAATCTTGTGCATCCAATAGGTGTTTTTGTGTCATTGGATGAACAATTAGGTCATTTTCGTCCTCCCTAGGCTAATTCTTGTCCAATTAGGGTTTCTAACCAATCTTGTGCATCCAATAGGTGTTTTGTGTCATTGAATGAACAAGTAGGTCATTTTAGTCCTCCATAGTCTTATTCTTGTCCAATTAGGGTTTTAAACCAATCTTGTGCATCCAATAGGTGTTTTGTGTCATTGGATGATCATTTAGGTCTTTTTCGTCCTCCCTAAACTTAATGTTGTCCAATTAGGGTTTCTAACCAATCTTGTGCATCCAATAGGTGTTTTGTCTCATTGCATGAACAATTAGGTCATTTTCGTCCTTCCTAGGCTTATTCTTGTCCAATTAGTGCTTCTAACCAATCTTGTGCATCCAATAGGTGTTTTTGTGTCATTGGAAGAATATTTAGGTCATTTTCGTCCTCCCTAGGCTAATTCTTGTCCAATTAGGGTTTCTAACGAATCTTGTGCATCCAATAGGTGTTTTGTGTCATTGGATGAACAAGTAGGTCATTTTCGTCCTCCCTAGGCTTATTCTTGTGCAATTAGGGTTTTTAACCAATCTTGTGCATCCAATAGGTGTTTTGTGTCATTGGATGAACATTTAGGTCATTTTCGTCATCGCTAAACTTAATCTTGTCCAATTAGGGTTTCTAACCAATCTTGTGCATCCAATAGGTGTTTTTGTGTCATTGGATGAACATTTAGGTCATTTTCGTCCTCCCTAGGCTTATGCTTGTCCAATTAGGGTTTCTAACCAATCTTGTGCATCCAATAGGTGTCTTTGTGTCATTGGATGAACAATTTGTCATTTTCGTCCACCCTAGGCTAATTCTTGTCCAATTAGGGTTTTTAACCAATCTTGTGCATCCAATAGGTGTTTTGTGTCATTGGATGAACAATTAGGTCATTTTCGTCCTCCCTAGGCTTATACTTGTCAAATTAGGGTTTCTAACCAATCTTGTGCGTCCAATAGGTGTTTTTGTGTCATTGGAAGAATATTTAGGTCATTATCGTCCTCCCTACACTTAATCTTGTCCAATTAGGGTTTTTAACCAATCTTGTGCATCCAATAGGTGTTTTGTGTCATTGGATGAACATTTAGGTCATTTTCGTCCTCCCTAGGCTTATTCTTGTCCAATTAGGGTTTCTAACCAATCTTGTGCATCCAATAGGTGTTTTTGTGTCATTGGAAGAATATTTAGGTCATTTTCGTCCTCCCTAGGCTAATTCTTGTCCAATTAGGGTTTCTAACGAATCTTGTGCATCCAATAGGTATTTTGTGTCATTGGATGAACAAGTAGGTCATTTTCGTCCTCCCTAGGCTTATTCTTGTCCAATTAAGGTTTTTAACCAATCTTGTGCACCCAATAGGTGTTTTGTGTCATTGGATGAACATTTAGGTCATTTTCGTCCTCGCTAAACTTAATCTTGTCCAATTAGGGTTTCTAACCAATCTTGTGCATCCAATAGGTGTTTTGTCTCATTGCATGAAGAATTAGGTCATTTTCGTCCTCCCTAGGCTTATTCTTGTCCAATTAGTGCTTCTAACCAATCTTGTGCATCCAATAGGTGTTTTTGTGTCATTGGAAGAATATTTAGGTCATTTTCGTCCTCCCTAGGCTAATTCTTGTCCAATTAGGGTTTCTAACGAATCTTGTGCATCCAATAGGTATTTTGTGTCATTGGATGAACAAGTAGGTCATTTTCGTCCTCCCTAGGCTTATTCTTGTCCAATTAAGGTTTTTAACCAATCTTGTGCACCCAATAGGTGTTTTGTGTCATTGGATGAACATTTAGGTCATTTTTGTCCTCGCTAAACTTAATCTTGTCCAATTAGGGTTTCTAACCAATCTTGTGCATCCAATAGGTGTTTTTGTGTCATTGGATGAACATTTAGGTCATTTTCGTCCTCCCTAGGCTTATGCTTGTCCAATTAGGGTTTCTAACCAATCTTGTGCATCCAATAGGTGTCTTTGTGTCATTGGATGAACAATTTGTCATTTTCGTCCACCCTAGGGTAATTCTTGTCCAATTAGGGTTTTTAACCAATCTTGTGCTTCCAATAGGTGTTTTGTGTCATTGGATGAACAATTAGGTCATTTTCGTCCTCCCTAGGCTTATACTTGTCAAATTAGGGTTTCTAACCAATCTTGTGCGTCCAATAGGTGTTTTTGTGTCATTGGAAGAATATTTAGGTCATAATCGTCCTCCCTACACTTAATCTTGTCCAATTAGGGTTTTTAACCAATCTTGTGCATCCAATAGGTGTTTTGTGTCATTGGATGAACATTTAGGTCATTTTCGTCCTTCATAAACTTAATCTTGTCCAATTAGGGTTTCTAACCAATCTTGTGCATCCAATAGGTGTTTTTGTGTCATTGGAAGAACAATTAGGTGATTTTCGTCCTCCCTAAGCTAATTCTTGTCCAATTAGGGTTTCTAACCAATCTTTTGCATCCAATAGGTGTTTTGTGTCACTGGATGAATATTTAAGTCATTTTCGTCCTCCCTACACTTAATCTTGTCCAATTAGGGTTTCTAACCAATCTTGTGCATCCAATAGGTGTTTTTGTGTCATTGAATGAAAATTTAGGTCTTTTTCGTCCTCCCTAAACTTAATCTTGTCCAATTACGGTTTCTAACCAATCTTGTGTATCCAATAGGTGTTTTTGTGTCATTGGATGAATAATTAGGTCATTTTCGTCCTCACTAGGCTAATTCTTATCCAATTAGGGTTTTTAACCAATCTTGTGCATCCAATTGGTGTTTTGTGTCATTGGATGAACAAATAGGTCATTTTAGTCCTCCCTAGGCTTATTCTTGTCCAATTAGGGTTTTAAACCAATCTTGTGCATCCAATAGGTGTTTTGTGTCATTGGATGAACATTTAGGCCTTTTTCGTCCTCCCTAAACTTAATCTTGTCCAATTAGGGTTTCTAACCAATCTTGTGCATTCAATAGGTGTTTTGTGTCATTGCATGAACAATTAGGTCTATTTCGTCGTCCCTAGGCTTATTCTTGTCCAATTAGTGCTTCTAACCAATCTTGTGCATCCAATAGGTGTTTTTGTGTCATTGGAAGAATATTTAGGTCATTTTCGTCCTCCCTAGGCTAATTCTTGTCCAATTAGGGTTTCTAACCAATCTTGTGCATCCAATAGGTGTTTTGTGTCATTGGATGAACAAGTAGGTCATTTTCGTCCTCCCTAGGCTTATTCTTGTCCAATTAGGGTTTTAAACCAATCTTGTGCATCCAATAGGTGTTTTGTGTGATTGGATAAACATTTAGGTCATTTTCGTCCTCGCTAAACTTAATCTTGTCGAATTAGGGTTTCTAACCAATCTTGTGCATCCAATAGGTGTTTTTGTGTCATTGGAAGAACAATTAGGTGATTTTCGTGCTCCCTAAGCTAATTCTTGTCCAATTAGGGTTTCTAACCAATCTTGTGCATCCAATAGGTGTTTTTGTGTCATTGGATGAACATTTAGGTCTTTTTCTTCCTCCCTAAACTTAATCTTGTCCAATTAGGGTTTCTAACCAATCTTGTGCATCCAATAGGTGTTTTTGTGTCATTGGATGAACAATTAGGTCATTTTCGTCCTCCCTAGGCTAATTCTTGTCCAATTAGGGTTTCTAACCAATCTTGTGCATCCAATAGGTGTTTTATGTCATTGAATGAACAAGTAGGTCATTTTAGTCCTCCCTAGTCTTATTCTTGTCCAATTAGGGTTTTAAACCAATCTTGTGCGTCCAATAGGTGTTTTGTGCCATTAGATGAACATTTAGGTCTTTTTCGTCCTCCCTAAACTTAATGTTGTCCAATTAGGGTTTCTAACCAATCATGTGCATCCAATAGGTGTTTTGTCTCATTGCATGAAGAATTAGGTCATTTTCGTCCTCCCTAGGCTTATTCTTGTCCAATTAGTGCTTCTAACCAATCTTGTGCATCCAATAGGTGTTTTTGTGTCATTGGAAGAATATTTAGGTCATTTTCGTCCTCCCTAGGCTAATTCTTGTCCAATTAGGGTTTCTCACGAATCTTGTGCATCCAATAGGTGTTTTGTGTCATTGGATGAACAAGTAGGTCATTTTCGTCCTCCCTAGGCTTATTCTTGTCCAATTAAGGTTTTTAACCAATCTTGTGCACCCAATAGGTGTTTTGTGTCATTGGATGAACATTTAGGTCATTTTCGTCCTCGCTAAACTTAATCTTGTCCAATTAGGGTTTCTAACCAATCTTGTGCATCCAATAGGTGTTTTTGTGTCATTGGATGAACATTTAGGTCATTTTCGTCCTCCCTAGGCTTATGCTTGTCCAATTAGGGTTTCTAACCAATCTTGTGCATCCAATAGGTGTCTTTGTGTCATTGGATGAACAATTTGTCATTTATGTCCACCCTAGGCTAATTCTTGTCCAATTAGGGTTTTTAACCAATCTTGTGCATCCAATAGGTGTTTTGTGTCATTGGATGAACAATTAGGTCATTTTCGTCCTCCCTAGGCTTATACTTGTCAAATTAGGGTTTCTAACCAATCTTGTGCGTCCAATAGGTGTTTTTGTGTCATTGGAAGAATATTTAGGTCATAATCGTCCTCCCTACACTTAATCTTGTCCAATTAGTGTTTTTAACCAATCTTTTGCATCCAATAGGTGTTTTGTGTCATTGGATGAATATTTATGTCATTTTCGTCCTCCCTACACTTAATCTTGTCCAATTAGGGTTTCTAACCAATCTTGTGCGTCCAATAGGTGTTTTTGTGTCATTGGAAGAACAATTAGGTGATTTTCGTCCTCCCTAAGCTAATTCTTGTCCAATTAGGGTTTCTAACCAATCTTGTGCATCCAATAGGTGTTTTGTGTCATTGGATGAACAATTAGGTCATTTTCGTCCTCCCTAGGCTTATACTTGTCAAATTAGGGTTTCTAACCAATCTTGTGCGTCCAATAGGTGTTTTTGTGTCATTGGAAGAATATTTAGGTCATAATCGTCCTCCCTACACTTAATCTTGTCCAATTAGTGTTTTTAACCAATCTTTTGCATCCAATAGGTGTTTTGTGTCATTGGATGAATATTTATGTCATTTTCGTCCTCCCTACACTTAATCTTGTCCAATTAGGGTTTCTAACCAATCTTGTGCATCCAATAGGTGTCTTTGTGTCATTGGATGAACAATTTGTCATTTTCGTCCACCCTAGGCTAATTCTTGTCCAATTAGGGTTTTTAACCAATCTTGTGCATCCAATAGGTGTTTTGTGTCATTGGATGAACAATTAGGTCATTTTCGTCCTCCCTAGGCTTATACTTGTCAAATTAGGGTTTCTAACCAATCTTGTGCGTCCAATAGGTGTTTTTGTGTCATTGGAAGAATATTTAGGTCATAATCGTCCTCCCTACACTTAATCTTGTCCAATTAGGGTTTTTAACCAATCTTGTGCATCCAATAGGTGTTTTATGTCATTGGATGAACATTTAGGTCATTTTCGTCCTTCCTAAACTTAATCTTGTCCAATTAGGGTTTCTAACCAATCTTGTGCATCCAATAGGTGTTTTTGTGTCATTGGATGAACATTTAGGTCTTTTTCGTCCTCCCTAAACTTAATCTTGTCCAATTAGGGTTTCTAACCAATCTTGTGCATCCAATAGGTGTTTTTATGTCATTGGATGAACATTTAGGTCATTTTCGTCCTTCCTAAACTTAATCTTGTCCAATTAGGGTTTCTAACCAATCTTGTGCATCCAATAGGTATTTTGTGTCATTGGAAGAACAATTAGGTGATTTTTGTCCTCCCTAAGCTAATTCTTGTCCAATTAGTGCTTCTAACCAATCTTGTGCATCCAATAGGTGTTTTTGTGTCATTGGAAGAATATGTAGGTGATTTTCGTCCTCCCTAGGCTAATTCTTGTCGAATTAGGGTTTCTAACCAATCTTGTGCATCCAATAGTTGTTTTTGTATCATTGGATGAACATTTAGGTCATTTTCGTCCTCCCTAGGCTTATGCTTGTCCAATTAGGGTTTCTAACCAATCTTGTGCATCCAATAGGTGTCTTTGTGTCATTGGATGAACAATTTATCATTTTCGTCCACCCTAGGCTAATTCTTGTCCAATTAGGGTTTTTAACCAATCTTGTGCATCCAATAGGTGTTTTGTGTCATTGGATGAACAATTAGGTCATTTTCGTCCTCCCTAGGCTTATACTTGTCAAATTAGGGTTTCTAACCAATCTTGTGCGTCTAACAGGTGTTTTTGTGTCATTGGAAGAATATTTAGGTCATAATCGTCCTCCCTACACTTAATCTTGTCCAATTAGGGTTTTTAACCAATCTTGTGCATCCAATAGGTGTTTTGTGTCATTGGATGAACATTTAGGTCATTTTCGTCCTCGCTAAACTTAATCTTGTCCAATTAGGGTTTCTAACCAATCTTGTGCATCCAATAGGTGTTTTTGTGTCATTGGATGAACATTTAGGTCATTTTCGTCCTCCCTAGGCTTATTCTTGTCCAATTAGGGTTTCTAACCAATCTTGTGCATCCAATAGGTGTCTTTGTGTCATTGGATGAACAATTTGTCATTTTCGTCCACCCTAGGCTAATTCTTGTCCAATTAGGGTTTTTAACCAATCTTGTGCATCCAATAGGTGTTTTGTGTCATTGGATGAACAAGTAGGTCATTTTCGTCCTCCCTAGGCTTATTCTTGTCCAATTAGGGTTTTAAACCAATCTTGTGCATCCAATAGGTGTTTTGTGTCATTGGATGAATATTTAGGTCATTTTCGTCCTCCCTACACTTAATCTTGTCCAATTAGGGTTTCTAACCAATCTTGTGCATCCAATAGGTGTTTTTGTGTCATTGGATGAACATTTAGGTCTTTTTCGTCCTCCCTAGGCTTATGCTTGTCCAATTAGGGTTTCTAACCAATCTTGTGCATCCAATAGGTGTTTTGTCTCATTGCATGAACAATTAGGTCATTTTCGTCCTCCCTAGGCTTATTCTTGTCCAATTAGTGCTTCTAACCAATCTTGTGCATCCAATAGGTGTTTTTGGGTCATTGGAAGAATATTTAGGTCATTTTCGTCCTCCCTAGGCTAATTCTTGTCCAATTAGGTTTTCTAACGAATCTTGTGCGTCCAATAGGTGTTTTGTGTCATTGGATGAACAAGTAGGTCATTTTCGTCCTCCCTAGGCTTATTCTTGTCCAATTAGGGTTTTTAACCAATCTTGTGCATCCAATAGGTGTTTTGTGTCATTGGATGAACATTTAGGTCATTTTCGTCCTCGCTAAACTTAATCTTGTCCAATTAGGGTTTCTAACCAATCTTGTGCATCCAATAGGTGTTTTTGTGTCATTGGATGAACATTTAGGTCATTTTCGTCCTCCCTAGGCATATGCTTGTCCAATTAGGGTTTCTAACCAATCTTGTGCATCCAATAGGTGTTTTTGTGTCGTTGGATGAACATTTAGGTCATTTTCGTCCTCGCTAAACTTAATCTTGTCGAATTAGGGTTTCTAACCAATCTTGTGCCTCCAATAGGTGTTTTTGTTTCATTGGATGAAGATTTAGGTCATTTTCGTCCTCCCTAGGCTTATTCTTGTCCAATTAGTGCTTCTAACCAATCTTGTGCATCCAATAGGTGTTTTTGTGTCATTGGAAGAATGTTTAGGTCATTTTCGTCCTCCCTAGGCTAATTCTTGTCCAATTAGGGTTTCTAACGAATCTTGTGCAACCAATAGGTGTTTTGTGTCATTGGATGAACAAATAGGTCATTTTCGTCCTCCATAGGCTTATTGTTGTCCAATTAGGGTTTTTAACCAATCTTGTGCATCCAATAGGTGTTTTGTGTCATTGGATGAACATTTAGGTCATTTTCGTCCTCGCTAAACTTAATCTTGTCGAATTAGGGTTTCTAACCAATCTTGTGCCTCCAATAGGTGTTTTTGTTTCATTGGATGAAGATTTAGGTCATTTTCGTCCTCCGTAGGCTTATTCTTGTCCAATTAGTGCTTCTAACCAATCTTGTGCATCCAATAGGTGTTTTTGTGTTATTGGAAGAATGTTTAGGTCATTTTCGTCCTCCCTAGGCTAATTCTTGTCCAATTAGGGTTTCTAACGAATCTTGTGCAACCAATAGGTGTTTTGTGTCATTGGATGAACAAATAGGTCATTTTCGTCCTCCATAGGCTTATTGTTGTCCAATTAGGGTTTTTAACCAATCTTGTGCATCCAATAGGTGTTTTGTGTCATTGGATGAACATTTAGGTCATTTTCGTCCTCGCTAAACTTAATCTTGTCCAATTAGGGTTTCTAACCAATCTTGTGCATCCAATAGGTGTTTTTGTGTCATTGGATGAACATTTAGGTCATTTTCGTCCTCCCTAGGCTTATGCTTGTCCAATTAAGGTTTCTAACCAATCTTGTGCATCCAATAGGTGTCTTTGTGTCATTGGATGAACAATTTGTCATTTTCGTCCACCCTAGGCTAATTCTTGTCCAATTAGGGTTTTTAACCAATCTTGTGCATCCAATAGGTGTTTTGTGTCATTGGATGAACAATTAGGTCATTTTCGTCCTCCCTAGGCTTATACTTGTCAAATTAGGGTTTCTAACCAATCTTGTGCGTCCAATAGGTGTTTTTGTGTCATTGGAAGAATATTTAGGTCATAATCGTCCTCCCTACACTTAATCTTGTCCAATTAGGGTTTTTAACCAATCTTGTGCATCCAATAGGTGTTTTGTGTCATTGGATGAACATTTAGGTCATTTTCGTCCTCCCTAGGCTTATGCTTGTCCAATTAGGGTTTCTAACCAATCTTGTGCATCCAATAGGTGTCTTTGTGTCATTGGATGAACAATTTGTCATTTTCGTCCACCCTAGGCTAATTCTTGTCCAATTAGGGTTTTTAACCAATCTTGTGCATCCAATAGGTGTTTTGTGTCATTGGATGAACAATTAGGTCATTTTCGTCCTCCCTAGGCTTATACTTGTCAAATTAGGGTTTCTAACCAATCTTGTGCGTCCAATAGGTGTTTTTGTGTCATTGGAAGAATATTTACGTCATAATCGTCCTCCCTACACTTAATCTTGTCCAATTAGTGTTTTTAACCAATCTTTTGCATCCAATAGGTGTTTTGTGTCATTGGATGAATATTTATGTCATTTTCGTCCTCCCTACACTTAATCTTGTCCAATTAGGGTTTCTAACCAATCTTGTGCGTCCAATAGGTGTTTTTGTGTCATTGGAAGAACAATTAGGTGATTTTCGTCCTCCCTAAGCTAATTCTTGTCCAATTAGGGTTTCTAACCAATCTTGTGCAATCAATAGGTGTTTTTGTGTCATTGGATGAACATATAGGTCTTTTTCTTCCTCCCTAAACTTAATCTTGTCCAATTAGGGTTTCTAACCAATCTTGTGCATCCAATAGGTGTTTTTGTGTCATTGGATGAACAATTAGGTCATTTTCGTCCTCCCTAGGCTAATTCTTGTCCAATTAGGGTTTCTAACCAATCTTGTGCATCCAAAAGGTGGTTTATGTCATTGGATGAACAATTAGGTCATTTTCGTGCTCCCTAGGATTATTCTTGTGCAATTAGGGTTTTTAACCAATCTTGTGCATCCAATAGGTTTTATGTGTCATTGGATGAAGATTTAGGTCATTTTCGTCCTCCCTACACTTAATCTTGTCCAATGAAGGGTTTTTAACCAATCTTGTGCATCCAATAGGTCTTTTGTGTCATTGGATGACCATTTAGGTCATTTTCGTCCTCCCTAAACTTAATCTTGTCCAATTAGGGTTTCTAACCAATCTTGTGCATCCAATAGGTGTTTTTGTGTCATTGGATGAACATTTAGGTCATTTTCGTCATCCCAAAACTTAATCTTGTCCAATTAGGGTTTCTAACCAATCTTGTGCATCTAATAGGAGTTTTGTGTCATTGGATGAACATTTAGGTCATTTTCGTCCTCCCTAAACTTAATCTTGTCCAATTAGGGTTTCTAACCAATCTTGTGCATCCAATAGGTGTTTTTGTGTCATTGGATGAACAATTAGGTCATTTTCTTCCTCCCTAGGCTAATACTTGTCCAATTAGGGTTTCTAACCAATCTTGTGCATCCAATAGGTGTTTTGTGTCATTGGATGAACAAGTAGGTCATTTTCGTCCTCCTTAGGCTTATTCTTGTCCAATTAGGGTTTTTAACCAATCTTGTGCATCCAATAGGTGTTTTGTGTCATTGGATCAAAATTTAGGTCATTTTCGTCCTCCCTAAACATAATCTTGTCCAATTAGGGTTTCTAACCAATCTTGTGCATCCAATAGGTGTTTTTGTGTCATTGGATGAACATTTAGGTCATTTTCGTCCTCCCTAGGCTTATGCTTGTCCAATTAGGGTTTCTAACCAATCTTGTGCATCCAATAGGTGTCTTTGTGTCATTGGATGAACAATTTGTTATTTTCGTCCACCCTAGGCTAATTCTTGTCCAATTAGGGTTTTTAACCAATCTTGTACATCCAATAGGTGTTTTGTGTCATTGGATGAACATTTAGGTCATTTTCGTCCTCGCTAAACTTAATCTTGTCCAATTAGGGTTTCTAACCAATCTTGTGCATCCAATAGGTGTTTTTGTGTCATTGGATGAACATTTAGGTCATTTTCGTCCTCCCTAGGCTTATGCTTGTCCAATTAGGGTTTCTAACCAATCTTGTGCATCCAATAGGTGTCTTTGTGTCATTGGATGAACAATTTGTCATTTTCGTCCACCCTAGGGTAATTCTTGTCCAATTAGGGTTTTTAACCAATCTTGTGCTTCCAATAGGTGTTTTGTGTCATTGGATGAACAATTAGGTCATTTTCGTCCTCCCTAGGCTTATACTTGTCAAATTAGGGTTTCTAACCAATCTTGTGCGTCCAATAGGTGTTTTTGTGTCATTGGAAGAATATTTAGGTCATAATCGTCCTCCCTACACTTAATCTTGTCCAATTAGGGTTTTTAACCAATCTTGTGCATCCAATAGGTGTTTTGTGTCATTGGATGAACATTTAGGTCATTTTCGTCCTTCATAAACTTAATCTTGTCCAATTAGGGTTTCTAACCAATCTTGTGCATCCAATAGGTGTTTTTGTGTCATTGGAAGAACAATTAGGTGATTTTCGTCCTCCCTAAGCTAATTCTTGTCCAATTAGGGTTTCTAACCAATCTTGTGCATCCAATAGGTGTTTTTGTGTCATTGGATGAACATTTAGGTCTTTTTCTTCCTCCCTAAACTTAATCTTGTCCAATTAGGGTTTCTAACCAATCTTGTGCATCCAATAGGTGTTTTTGTGTCATTGGATGAACAATTAGGTCATTTTCGTCCTCCCTAGGCTTATACTTGTCAAATTAGGGTTTCTAACCAATCTTGTGCGTCCAATAGGTGTTTTTGTGTCATTGGAAGAATATTTAGGTCATAATCGTCCTCCCTACACTTAATCTTGTCCAATTAGTGTTTTTAACCAATCTTTTGCATCCAATAGGTGTTTTGTGTCATTGGATGAATATTTATGTCATTTTCGTCCTCCCTA
>JBBPBS010000957.1:5388-25561 GCA_037974835.1 Cicer judaicum
ATGACACAAACACACCGATTGGATGCACAAGATTGGTTAGAAACCCAAATTGGACAAGAATAAGCATAGGGAGATCGAAAATGACCTAAAGGTTCATCCAATGATACAAACACACCTATTGGATGCAAAGGATTTGTTAGAAACACTAATTGGACAAGAATAAGCCTAGGGAAGTCGTAAATGACCTAAAAGTTCATCCAATGAGACAAACACACCTATTGGATGCACAAGATTTGTTTGAAATCCTGATTGGACAAGAATAAGCCTAGGGAGGACGGAAATGACCTAAAAGTTCATCCAATGACACAAACACACCTATTGGATGCACATGATTTGTTAGAAACCCTAATTGGACAAGAATAAGCCTACGGAGAACGAAAACGACATCAATGTTCATTCAATGACACAAACACACCTATTGGATGCACAAGATTGGTTAGAAACCCTAATTGGACAAAATTAAGCAAATGGAGGTCGAAATTGACCTAAAAACTCATCCAATGACAGAAACACACCTATTGGATGCACAAGATTTGTTAGAAACCCTAATTGGACAAGAATAAGCCTAGGGAGGACGAAAATGACCTTATTGTTAATCCAATGATACAAACACACCTATTGGATTCACAAGATTGGTCAAAAACCCTAATTGGACAAGAATAAGCCTAGGGAGGTCGAAAATGACCTAAAAGTTCATCCAATGACACAAACACACCTATTGGATGCACAAGATTTGTTAGAAACCCTAATTGGACAAGAATAAGCCTACGGAGAACGAAAATGACATCAATGTTCATTCAATGACACAAACACACCTATTGGATGCACAAGATTGGTTAGAAACCCTAATTGGACAAGAATAAGCATAGGGACGTCGAAAATGACCTAAAGGTTTATCCAATGATACAAACACACCTATTGGATTCACAAGATTTGTTAGAAACCCTAATTGGATAAGAATAAGCCTAGGGAGGTCAAATATGACCTAAAAGTTCATCCAATGACACAAACACACCTATTGGATGCACAAGATTTGTTAGAAACCCTAATTGGACAAGAATAAGCCTAGGGAAGTCGAAAATGACCAAAAAGTTCATCCAATGAGACCAACACACCTATTGGATGCACAAGATTTTTTTGAAATCCTGATTGGACAAGAATAAGCCTAGGGAGGACAGAAATGACCTAATTGTTCATCCATTGACACAAACACACCTATTGGATGCACAAGATTGGTTAGAAACCCTAATTGGACAAGAATAAACCTAGGGAGGTCGAAAATGACCTAAATGTTCATCCAATGACACCAACACAAGTATTGGATGCACAAGATTGGTTAAAAACCCTAATTGGACAAGAATAAGCATAGGGAGGTCGAAAATGACCTAAAGGTACATCCAATGATACAAACACACCTATTGGATGCACAAGATTTGTTAGTAACCCTAATTGGACCAGAATAAGACTAGGGAGGTCGAAAATGACCTAAAAGTTCATCCAATGACACAAACACACCTATTGGATGCACAAGATTTGTTAGAAACCCTAATTGGACAAGAATAAGCCTAGGGAGGACGAAAATGACCTAATTGTTCATCCAATGACACAAACACACCTACTGGATGCACAAGTTTGGTTAGAAACCCTAATTGGACAAGAATAAGCCTAGGGAGGTCGAAGATGACCTAAATGTTCATCCAATAACATAAACACAAATATTGGATGCACAAGATTGGTTAGAAACCCCAATTGGACCAGAATAAGCATAGGGAGGTCGAAAATGACCTAAAAGTTCGTCCAATGACACAAACACACCTATTGGATGCACAAGATTTGTTAGAAACCCTAATTGGACAAGAATAAGCCTAGGGAAGTCGAAAATGACCTAAAAGTTGATCCAATGAGACAAACACACCTATTGGATGCACAAGATTTGTTTGAAATCCTAATTAGACAAGAATAAGCCTAGGGAGGACGGAAATAACCTAATTGTTCATCCAATGACACAAACACACCTATTGGATGCACAAGATTGGTTAGAAACCCTAATAGGACAAGAATAAACCTAGGGAGGTTGAAAATGACCTAAATGTTCATCCAATGACAGCAACACAAGTATTGGGTGCACAAGATTGGATAAAAACCCTAATTGGAAGAGAATAAGCCTAGGGAGGACGAAAATAACATAAAAGTTCATCCAATGACACAAACACACCTATTGGATTTACACGATTTGTTAGAAACCCTAATTGGACAAGAATAAGCCTAGGGAGGACGAAAATGACCTAAAAGTTCATCCAAAGAGACAAACACACCTATTGGATGCACAAGATTTGTTGGAAACCCTAATTGGACAAGAATAAGCATAGGGAGGTCGAAAATGACCTAAAAACTCAGCCAATGACACAAACACACCTATTGGATGCACAAGATTGGTTAGAAACCCTAATTGGACAGGAATAAGCCTAGGGAGGACGAAAATGACCTAATTGTTCATCCAATGACACAAACACACCTATTGGATGCACAAGATTGGTTAGAAACCCTAATTGGACAAGAATAAGCCTAGGGAGGTCGAAAATGACCTAAATGTTCATCCAATGACATAAACACAAGTATTGGATGCACAAGATTGGTTAGAAACCCTAATTGGACAAGAATAAGCATAGGGAGGTCGAAAATGACCTAAAAGTTCATCCAATGATATAAACACAAGTATAGGATGCACAAGATTGGTTAGAAACCCTAATTGGACAAGAATAAGCATAGGGAGGTCAAAAATGACCTAAAAGTTCATCCAAAGAGACAAACACACCTATTGGATGCACAAGATTTGTTGGAAACCCTAATTGGACAAGAATAAGCATAGGGAGGTCGAAAATGACCGAAAAACTCAGCCAATGACACAAACACACCTATTGGATGCACATGATTGGTTAGAAACCCTAATTGGACAGGAATAAGCCTAGGGAGGACGAAAATGACCTAAATGTTCATCCAATGACACAATCACACCTATTGGATGCACAAGATTGGTTAGAAACCCTAATTGGACAAGAATAAACCTAGGGAGGTCGAAAATGACCTAAATGTTCATCCAATGACACCAAGACAAGTATTGGATGCACAAGATTGGTTAAAAACCCTAATTGGACAAGGATAAGCCTAAGGAGGACGAAAATCACCTAAAAGTTCATCCAATGACACAAACATATCTATTGGATGCACAATATTTGTTAAAAACCCTAATTGGACAAGGATAAGCCTAGGGAGGACGAAAATGACCTAAATGTTCATCCAATGACATAAACACAAGTATTGGATGCACAAGATTGGTTAGAAACCCTAATTGGAGAAGAATAAGCATAGGGAGGTCGTAAATGACCAAAAACTTCATTCAATGACACAAACACACCTATTGGATGCACAAGATTTCTTAGAAACCCTAATTGGACAAGAATAAGCCTAGGGAGGTCAAATATGACCTAAAAGTTCATCCAATGACACAAACACACCTATTGGATGCACAAGATTTGTTAGAAACCCTAATTGGACAAGAATAAGCCTAGGGAGAACGAAAATGACCTAATTGTTCATCCAATGACACAAACACACCTATTGGATGCACAAGATTGGTTAGAAACCCTAATTGGACAATAATAAGCATAGGGAGGTCGAAAATGACCTAAAGGTTCATCCAATGATACAAACACACCTATTGGATGCACAAGATTTGTTAGAAACCCTAATTGGACCAGAATAAGCCCAGGGAGGTCGAAAATGACCTGAAAGTTCATCCAATGACACAAACACACCTATTGGATGCACAAGATTTGTTTGAAACCCTAATTGGACAAGAATAAGCCTAAGGAGGACAGAAATGACCTAATTGTTCATCCAATGACACAAACACACCTATTGGATGCACATGATTAGTTAGAAACCCTAATTGGACAAGAATAAGCCTAGGGAGAAAGAAAATGACATAATTGTTCATCCAATGACACAAACACGCCTATTGGATGCACAAGATTGGTTAGAAACCCTAATTGGACAACAATAAGCATAGGGAGGTCGAAAATGACCTAAATGTTCATTCAATGATACAAACACCTCTATTGGATGCACAAGATTTGTTAGAAACCCTAATTGGACCAGAATAAGCCTAGGGAGGTCCAAAATGACCTAAAAGTTCATCCAATGACACAAACACACCTATTGGAAGCACAAGATTTGTTAGAAACCCTAATTGGACAAGAATAAGCCTAGGGAGGACGAAAATGACCTAATTGTTCATCCAATGACACAAACACACCTACTGGATGCACAAGATTGGTTAGAAACCCTAATTGGACAAGAATAAGCCTAGGGAGGTCGAAGATGACCTAAATGTTCATCCAATAACATAAACACAAATATTGGATGCACAAGATTGGTTAGAAACCCTAATTGGAACAGAATAAGCATAGCAAGGTCGAAAATGACCTAAAAGATCGTCCAATGACACAAACACACCTATTGGATGCACAACATTTGTTAGAAACCCTAATTGGACAAGAATAAGCCTAGGGAAGTCGAAAATGACCTAAAAGTTCATCCAATGAGACCAACACACCTATTGGATGCACAAGATTTGTTTGAAATCCTGATTGGACAAGAATAAGCCGAGGGAGGACGGAAATGACCTAATTGTTCATCCATTGACACAAACACACCTATTGGATGCACAAGATTGGTTAGAAACCCTAATTGGACAATAATAAGCCTAGGGAAAATGAAAATGACCTAATTGTTCATCCAATGACACAAACACAGCAATTGGATGCACAAGATTGGTTAGAAACCCTAATTGGACAAGAATAAACCTAGGGAGGAAGAAAATGACCTAATTGTTCATCCAATGACACAAACACACCTATTTGATGGACATGATCAGTTAGAAACCCTAATTGGACAAGAATAAGCCTAGGCAGGTAGAAAACGACCTAAATGTTCATCCAATGACACAAACAAAAGTATTTGATGCACAAGATTGGTTAGACACCCTAATTGGACAAAATTAAGCAAAGGGAGGTCGAAAATGACCTAAAAACTCATCCAATGACACAAACACACCTATTGGACAGGAATAAGCCTAGGGAGGACGTAAATGACCTAATTGTTCATCCAATGACACAAACACACCTATTGGATGCACAAGATTGGTTAGAAACCCTAATTGGACAAGAATAAACCTAGGGAGGTCGAAAATGACCTAAAAGTTCATCCAATGATATAAACACAAGTATAGGATGCACAAGATTGGTTAGAAACCCTAATTGGACAAGAATAAGCATAGGGAGGTCGAAAATGACCTAAAAGTTCATCCAATGATATAAACACAAGTATAGGATGCACAAGATTGGTTAGAAACCCTAATTGGACAAGAATAAGCATAGGGAGGTCAAAAATGACCTAAAAGTTCATCCAAAGAGACAAACACACCTATTGGATGCACAAGATTTGTTGGAAACCCTAATTGGACAAGAATAAGCATAGGGAGGTCGAAAATGACCGAAAAACTCAGCCAATGACACAAACACACCTATTGGATGCACATGATTGGTTAGAAACCCTAATTGGACAGGAATAAGCCTAGGGAGGACGAAAATGACCTAAATGTTCATCCAATGACACAATCACACCTATTGGATGCACAAGATTGGTTAGAAACCCTAATTGGACAAGAATAAACCTAGGGAGGTCGAAAATGACCTAAATGTTCATCCAATGACACCAAGACAAGTATTGGATGCACAAGATTGGTTAAAAACCCTAATTGGACAAGGATAAGCCTAAGGAGGACGAAAATCACCTAAAAGTTCATCCAATGACACAAACATATCTATTGGATGCAGAATATTTGTTAAAAACCCTAATTGGACAAGGATAAGCCTAGGGAGGACGAAAATGACCTAAATGTTCATCCAATGACATAAACACAAGTATTGGATGCACAAGATTGGTTAGAAACCCTAATTGGAGAAGAATAAGCATAGGGAGGTCGTAAATGACCAAAAACTTCATTCAATGACACAAACACACCTATTGGATGCACAAGATTTCTTAGAAACCCTAATTGGACAAGAATAAGCCTAGGGAGGTCAAATATGACCTAAAAGTTCATCCAATGACACAAACACACCTATTGGATGCACAAGATTTGTTAGAAACCCTAATTGGACAAGAATAAGCCTAGGGAGAACGAAAATGACCTAATTGTTCATCCAATGACACAAACACACCGATTGGATGCACAAGATTGGTTAGAAACCCTAATTGGACAAGAATAAGCATAGGGAGATCGAAAATGACCTAAAAGATCATCCAATGACACAAACACACCTATTGGATGCACAAGATTTGTTTGAAACCCTAATTGGACAGGAATAAGCCTAGGGAGGACGGAAATGACCTAATTGTTCATCCAATGACACAAACACACCTATTGGATGCACAAGATTAGTTAGAAACCCTAATTGGACAAGAATAAGCCTGGGGAGGTCGAAAATGAGCTAAAAGTTCATCCAATGACACCAACACAAAGATTTGTTAGAAACCCTAATTGCACAAGAATAAGCCTAGGGAGGTCGAAAATGACCTAAAAGTTCATCCAATGACATAAACACACCAATTGGATGCACAAGATTTGTTAGAAACCCTAATTGGACAAGAATAAGCCTTGGGAGAACGAAAATGACCTAATTGTTCATCCAATGACACAAACACACCTATTGGATGCACAAGATTGGTTAGAAACCCTAATTGGACAAGAATAAGCATAGGGAGGTCGAAAATGACCTAAAGGTACATCCAATGATACAAACACACCTATTGGATGCACAAGATTGGTTAGAAACCCTAATGGGACAAGATTAAGCCTAGGGTGGACGAAAATGACCTAAAAGTTCATCCAATGACACCAACACAAAGATTTCTTAGAAACCCTAATTGGACAAGAATAAGCCTAGGGAGGACGAAAATCACCTAAAAGTTTATCCAATGACACAAACATATCTATTGGATGCACAATATTTGTTAAAAACCCTAATTGGACAAGAATAAGCCTAGGGAGGTCGAAAATGACCTAAATGTTCATCCAATGACATAAACACAAGTATTGGATGCACAAGATTGGTTAGAAACCCTAATTGGACAAGAATAAGCATAGGGAGGTCGAAAATGACCTAAATGTTATCCAATGACACAAACACACCTATTGGATACACAAGATTTGTTTAAAACCCTAATTGGACAAGAATAGGCCAAAGGAGGACGGAAATGACCTAATTGTTCATCCAATGACACAAACACACCTATTGGATGCACAAGATTGGTTAGAAACGCTAATTGGACAAGAATAAACCTAGGGAGGTCGAAAATGACCTAAATGTTCATCCAATGACACCAAGACAAGTATTGGATGCACAAGATTGGTTAAAAACCCTAATTGGACAAGGATAAGCCTAGGGAGGACGAAAATCACCTAAAAGTTCATCCAATGACACAAACATATCTATTGGATGCACAATATTTGTTAAAAACCCTAATTGGACAAGAATAAGCCTAGGGAGGTCGAAAATGACCTAAATGTTCATCCAATGACATAAACACAAGTATTGGATGCACAAGATTGGTTAGAAACCCTAATTGGACAAGAATAAGCATAGGGAGGTCGAAAATGACCTAAAAGTTCATCCAATGACACAAACACACCTATTGGATGCACAAGATTTGTTAGAAACCCTAATTGGACAAGAATAAGCCTAGGGAGGACGAAAATGACCTAATTGTTCATCCAATGACACAAACACACCTATTGGATGCACAAGATTTGTTAGAAAACCTAATTAGACATGAATAAGCCTAGGGAGAACGAAAATGATCTAATGGTTCATCCAATAACACAGACACAAGATTGGTTAGAAACCCTAATTGGACAAGAATAAGCCTAGGGTGGTCGAAAACGACCAAAATGTTCATCCAATGACACAAACACAAGTATTTGATGCACAAGATTGGTTAGAAACTGTAATTGGACAAGAATAAGCCTAGGGAGGTCGAAAAGTACCTAAAAGTTCATCCAATGACACAAACACACCTATTGGATGCACAAGATTTGTTAGAAGCCCTAATTGGACAAGAATAAGCCTAGGGAGGTCGAAAATGACCTAAAAGTTCATCCAATGACACAAACACACCTATTGGATGCACAAGATTTGTTAGAAACCCTAATTGGACAAGAATAAGCCTAGGGAGGTCGAAAATGACCTACATGTTCATCCAATGACACAAACACACCAATTGGATGCACAAGATTTGTTAGAAACCCTAATTGGACAAGAATAAGCCTAGGGAGGACGAAAATGACCTAATTGTTCATCCAATGACACAAACACACCTATTGGATGCACAAGATTGGTTAGAAACCCTAATTGGACAAGAATAAGCATAGGGAGGTCGAAAATGACCTAAAGGTACATCCAATGATACAAACACACCTATTGGATGCACAAGATTGGTTAGAAACCCTAATGGGACAAGATTAAGCCTAGGGTGGACGAAAATGACCTAAAAGTTTATCCAATGACACAAACATATCTATTGGATGCACAATATTTGTTAAAAACCCTAATTGGACAAGAATAAGCCTAGGGAGGTCGAAAATGACCTAAATGTTCATCCAATGACATAAACACAAGTATTGGATGCACAAGATTGGTTAGAAACCCTAATTGGACAAGAATAAGCATAGGGAGGTCGAAAATGACCTAAAAGTTCATCCAATGATATAAACACAAGTATAGGATGCACAAGATTGGTTAGAAACCCTAATTGGACAAGAATAAGCATAGGGAGGTCAAAAATGACCTAAAAGTTCATCCAAAGAGACAAACACACCTATTGGATGCACAAGATTTGTTGGAAACCCTAATTGGACAAGAATAAGCATAGGGAGGTCGAAAATGACCGAAAAACTCAGCCAATGACACAAACACACCTATTGGATGCACATGATTGGTTAGAAACCCTAATTGGACAGGAATAAGCCTAGGGAGGACGAAAATGACCTAAATGTTCATCCAATGACACAATCACACCTATTGGATGCACAAGATTGGTTAGAAACCCTAATTGGACAAGAATAAACCTAGGGAGGTCGAAAATGACCTAAATGTTCATCCAATGACACCAAGACAAGTATTGGATGCACAAGATTGGTTAAAAACCCTAATTGGACAAGGATAAGCCTAAGGAGGACGAAAATCACCTAAAAGTTCATCCAATGACACAAACATATCTATTGGATGCACAATATTTGTTAAAAACCCTAATTGGACAAGAATAAGCCTAGGGAGGACGAAAATGACCTAAATGTTCATCCAATGACATAAACACAAGTATTGGATGCACAAGATTGGTTAGAAACCCTAATTGGACAAGAATAAGCATAGGGAGGTCGTAAATGACCAAAAACTTCATTCAATGACACAAACACACCTATTGGATGCACAAGATTTCTTAGAAACCCTAATTGGACAAGAATAAGCCTAGGGAGGTCAAATATGACCTAAAAGTTCATCCAATGACACAAACACACCTATTGGATGCACAAGATTTGTTAGAAACCCTAATTGGACAAGAATAAGCCTAGGGAGAACGAAAATGACCTAATTGTTTATCCAATGACACAAACACACCGATTGGATGCACAAGATTGGTTAGAAACCCTAATTGGACAAGAATAAGCATAGGGAGATCGAAAATGACCTAAAGGTTCATCCAATGATACAAACACACCAATTGCATGCACAGGATTTGTTAGAAACCCTAATTGAACAAGAATAAGCCTAGGGAAGTCGTAAATGACCTAAAAGTTCATCCAATGAGACAAACTCACCTATTGGATGCACAAGATTTGTTTGAAATCCTGATTGGACAAGAATAAGCCTAGGGAGGACGGAAATGACCTAATTGTTCATCCAATGAAACAAACACACCTATTGGATGCACAAGATTGGTTAGAAACCCTAATGGGACAAGAATAAGCCTAGGGTGGACGAAAATGACCTAAAAGTTCATCCAATGACACCAACACAATGATTTGTTAGAAACCCTAATTGGACAAGAATAAGCCTAGGGAGGTCAAAAACGACCTAAAAGTTCATCCAATGACACAAACACACCTATTGGATGCACAAGATTTGTTAGAAACCCTAATTGGACAAGAATAAGCCTAGGGAGAACGAAAATGACCTAATTGTTCATCCAATGACACAAACACACCGATTGGATGCACAAGATTGGTTAGAAACCCTAATTGGACAAGAATAAGCATAGGGAGATCAAAAATGACCTAAAGGTTCATCCAATGATACAAACACACCTATTGGATGCAAAGGATTTGTTAGAAACACTAATTGGACAAGAATAAGCCTAGGGAAGTCGTAAATGACCTAAAAGTTCATCCAATGAGACAAACACACCTATTGGATGCACAAGATTTGTTTGAAATCCTGATTGGACAAGAATAAGCCTAGGGAGGACGGAAATGACCTAATTGTTCATCCAATGAAACAAACACACCTATTGGATGCACAAGATTGGTTAGAAACCCTAATGGGACAAGAATAAGCCTAGGGTGGACGAAAATGACCTAAAAGTTCATCCAATGACACCAACACAATGATTTGTTAGAAACCCTAATTGGACAAGAATAAGCCTAGGGAGGTCGAAAATGACCTAAAAGTTCATCCAATGACACAGACACACCTATTGGATGCACAAGATTTGTCAGAAACCCTAATAGGACAAAAATAAGCCTAGGGAAAATGAAAATGACCTAATTGTTCATCCAATGACACAAACACACCAATTGGATGCAAAAGAGTGGTTAGAAACCCTAATTGGACAAGAATAAACCTAGGGAGGAAGAAAATGACCTAATTGTTCATCCAATGACACAAACACACCTATTGGATGGACAAGATCAGTTAGAAACCCTAATTGGACAAGAATAAGCCTAGGCAGGTCGAAAACGACCTAAATTTTCATCCAATGACACAAACAAAAGTATTTGATGCACAAGATTGGTTAGAGACCCTAATTGGACAAAATAAAGCAAAGGGAGGTCGAAAATGACCTAAAAACTCATCCAATGACACAAACACACCTATTGGATGCACAAGATTTGTTAGAAACCCTAATTGGACAAGAATAAGCCTAGGGAGGACGAAAATGATCTAAAAGTTCATCCAAAGAGACAAACACACCTGTTGGATTCACAAGATTTGTTGGAAACCCTAATTGGACAAGAATAAGCATATGGAGGTCGAAAATGACCTAAAAACTCAGTTAATGACACAAACACACCTATTGGATGCACAAGATTGGTTAGAAACCCTAATTGGACAGGAATAAGCCTAGGGAGGACGAAAACGACCTAATTGTTCATCCAATGACACAAACACACCTATTGGATGCACAAGATTGGTTAGAAACCCTAATTGGACAAGAATAAACCTAGGGAAGTCGAAAATGACCTAAATGTTCATCCAATGACACCAAGACAAGTATTGGATGCACAAGATTAGTTAAAAACCCTAATTGGACAAGGATAAGCCTAGGGAGGACGAAAATCACCTAAAAGTTCATCCAATGACACAAACATATCTATTGGATGCACAATATTTGTTAAAAACCCTAATTGGACAAGAATAAGCCTAGGGAGGTCGAAAATGACCTAAATGTTCATCCAATGACATAAACACAAGTATTGGATGCACAAGATTGGTTAGAAACCCTAATTGGACAAGAATAAGCCTAGGGAGGTCGAAAATGACCTAAAAGTTCATCCAATGATATAAACACAAGTATAGGATGCACAAGATTGGTTAGAAACCCTAATTGGACAAGAATAAGCATAGGGAGGTCAAAAATGACCTAAAAGTTCATCCAAAGAGACAAACACACCTATTGGATGCACAAGATTTGTTGGAAACCCTAATTGGACAAGAATAAGCATAGGGAGGTCGAAAATGACCGAAAAACTCAGCCAATGACACAAACACACCTATTGGATGCACATGATTGGTTAGAAACCCTAATTGGACAGGAATAAGCCTAGGGAGGACGAAAATGACCTAAATGTTCATCCAATGACACAATCACACCTATTGGATGCACAAGATTGGTTAGAAACCCTAATTGGACAAGAATAAACCTAGGGAGGTCGAAAATGACCTAAATGTTCATCCAATGACACCAAGACAAGTATTGGATGCACAAGATTGGTTAAAAACCCTAATTGGACAAGGATAAGCCTAAGGAGGACGAAAATCACCTAAAAGTTCATCCAATGACACAAACATATCTATTGGATGCACAATATTTGTTAAAAACCCTAATTGGACAAGGATAAGCCTAGGGAGGACGAAAATGACCTAAATGTTCATCCAATGACATAAACACAAGTATTGGATGCACAAGATTGGTTAGAAACCCTAATTGGAGAAGAATAAGCATAGGGAGGTCGTAAATGACCAAAAACTTCATTCAATGACACAAACACACCTATTGGATGCACAAGATTTCTTAGAAACCCTAATTGGACAAGAATAAGCCTAGGGAGGTCAAATATGACCTAAAAGTTCATCCAATGACACAAACACACCTATTGGATGCACAAGATTTGTTAGAAACCCTAATTGGACAAGAATAAGCCTAGGGAGAACGAAAATGACCTAATTGTTTATCCAATGACACAAACACACCGATTGGATGCACAAGATTGGTTAGAAACCCTAATTGGACAAGAATAAGCATAGGGAGATCGAAAATGACCTAAAGGTTCATCCAATGATACAAACACACCAATTGCATGCACAGGATTTGTTAGAAACCCTAATTGGACAAGAATAAGCCTAGGGAAGTCGTAAATGACCTAAAAGTTCATCCAATGAGACAAACTCACCTATTGGATGCACAAGATTTGTTTGAAATCCTGATTGGACAAGAATAAGCCTAGGGAGGACGGAAATGACCTAATTGTTCATCCAATGAAACAAACACACCTATTGGATGCACAAGATTGGTTAGAAACCCTAATGGGACAAGAATAAGCCTAGGGTGGACGAAAATGACCTAAAAGTTCATCCAATGACACCAACACAATGATTTGTTAGAAACCCTAATTGGACAAGAATAAGCCTAGGGAGGTCGAAAATGACATAAAAGTTCATCCAATGACACAAACACACCTATTGGATGCACAAGATTTGTTAGAAACCCTAATTGGACAAGAATAAGCCTACGGAGAACGAAAATGACATCAATGTTCATTCAATGACACAAACACACCTATTGGATGCACAAGATTGGTTAGAAACCCTAATTGGACAAAATTAAGCAAATGGAGGTCGAAATTGACCTAAAAACTCATCCAATGACAGAAACACACCTATTGGATGCACAAGATTTGTTAGAAACCCTAATTGGACAAGAATAAGCCTAGGGAGGACGAAAATGACCTTATTGTTAATCCAATGATACAAACACACCTATTGGATTCACAAGATTGGTCAAAAACCCTAATTGGACAAGAATAAGCCTAGGGAGGTCGAAAATGACGTAATTTTTCATCCAATAACATAAACACAAGTATTGGATGCACAAGATTGGTTAGAAACCCTAATTGGACAAGAATAAGCATAGGGAGGTCGAAAATGACATAAAAACTCATCCAATGACACAAACACACATATTGGATGCACAAGATTTGTTAGAAACCGTAATTGGACAAGAATAAGACTAGGGAGGACGTAAATGACCTAAAAGATCATCCAATGACACAAACACATCAACTGGATGCACATGATTTGTTAGAAACCCTAATTGGACAAGAATAAGCCTAGGGAGGACGAAAATGACCTTATTGTTCATCCAATGACACAAACACACCTATTGGATGCACAAGATCAGTTAGAAACCCTAATTGGACAAGAATAAGCCTAGGGAGGTCGAAAATGACCTAAATGTTTATCCAATGAGACAAACAAAATTATTGGATGCATAAGATTGGTTAGAAACCCTAATTGGACAAAATTAAGCAAATGGAGGTCGAAAATGACCTAAAAACTCAACCAATGACACAAACACACCTATTGGATGCACAAGATTTGTTAGAAACCCTAATTGGACAAGAATAAGCCTAGGGAGGACGAAAATGACCTAATTGTTCATCCAATGACACAAACACACCTATTGGATGCACAAGATTGGTTAGAAACCCTAATTGGACAAGAATAAACCTAGGGAGGTCGAAAATGACCTAAATGTTCATCCAATGACACCAAGACAAGTATTGGATGCACAAGATTGGTTAAAAACCCTAATTGGACAAGAATAAGCCTAGGGAGGACGAAAATCACCTAAAAGTTCATCCAATGACACAAACATATCTATTGGATGCACAATATTTGTTAAAAACCCTAATTGGACAAGAATAAGCCTAGGGAGGTCGAAAATGACCTAAATGTTCATCCAATGACATAAACACAAGTATTGGATGCACAAGATTGGTTAGAAACCCTAATTGGACAAGAATAAGCATAGGGAGGTCGAACATGACCTAAAAGTTCATCCAAAGAGACAAACACACCTATTGGATGCACAAGATTTGTTGGAAACCCTAATTGGACAAGAATAAGCCTAGGGAGGTCGAAAATGACCTAAAAGTTCATCCAATGACACAAACACACCTATTGGATGCACAAGATTGGTTAGAAACCCTAATTGGACAGGAATAAGCGTAGGGAGGAAGAAAATGACCTAATTGTTCATCCAATGACACAAACACACCTATTGAATGGACAAGATCAGTTAGAAACCCTAATTGGACAAGAATAAGCCTAGGGAGGTCGAAAACGACCTAAATGTTCATCCAATGACACAAACAAAAGTATTTGATGCACAAGATTGGTTAGAAACCCTAATTGGACAAAATAAAGCAAAGGGAGGTCGAAAATGACCTAAAAACTCATCCAATGACACAAACACACCTATTGGATGCACAAGATTTGTTAGAAACCCTAATTGGACAAGAATAAGCCTAGGGAGGACGAAAATGACCTAAAAGTTCATCCAAAGAGACAAACACACCTATTGGATGCACAAGATTTGTTGGAAACCCTAATTGGACAAGAATAAGCATAGGGAGGTCGAAAATGACCTAAAAACTCAGCCAATGACACAAACACACCTATTGGATGCACAGGATTGGTTGGAAACCCTAATTGGACAGGAATAAGCCTAGGGAGGACGAAAATGACCTAATTGTTCATCCAATGACACAAACACACCTATTGGATGCACAAGATTGGTTAGAAACCCTAATTGGACAAGAATAAACCTAGGGAGGTCGAAAATGACCTAAATGTTCATCCAATGACACCAACACAAGTATTGGATGCACAAGATTGGTTAAAAACCCTAATTGGACAAGGATAAGCCTAGGGAGGACGAAAATCACCTAAAAGTTCATCCAATGACACAAACATATCTATTGGATGCACAATATTTGTTAAAAACCCTAATTGGACAAGAATAAGCCTAGGGAGGTCGAAAATGACCTAAATGTTCATCCAATGACATAAACACAAGTATTGGATGCACAAGATTGGTTAGAAACCCTAATTGGACAAGAATAAGCATAGGGAGGTCGTAAATGACCAAAAACTTCATTCAATGACACAAACACACCTGTTGGAGGCACAAGATTTCTTAGAAACCCTAATTGGACAAGAATAAGCCTAGGGAGGTCAAATATGACCTAAAAGTTCATCCAATGACACAAACACACCTATTGGATGCACAAGATTTGTTAGAAACCCTAATTGGACAAGAATAAGCCTAGGGAGAACGAAAATGACCTAATTGTTCATCCAATGACACAAACACACCGATTGGATGCACAAGATTGGTTAGAAACCCTAATTGGACAAGAATAAACCTAGGGAGGTCGAAAATGACCTAAATGTTCATCCAATAACACAAACACACCTATTGGATGCAAAAGATTGGTTAGAAACCCTAATTGAACAAGAATAAGCCTAGGGAGCTTGAAAATGACATGAAAGTTCATCGAATGACACAAACACACCTATTGGATGCACAAGATTTGTTAGAAACCTTCATTGGTCAAGAATAAGCCTAGGGGGGACGAAAATGATCTAATTGTTCATCCAATGACACAAACACACTTATTGGATGCACAAGATTGCTTAGAAACCCTAATTGGACAAGAATAAGCCTAGGGAGGTTAAAAATAAACTAAAAGTTCATCCAATGACACAGACACACCTATTGGATGCACAAGATTTGTCAGAATCCCTAATAGGACAAAAATAAGCCTAGGGAAAATGAAAATGACCTAATTGTTCATCCAATGACACAAACACACCTATTGGATGGACAAGATCAGTTAGAAACCCTAATTGGACAAGAATAAGCCTAGGCAGGTCGAAAACGACCTAAATGTTCATCCAATGACACAAACAAAAGTATTTAATGCACAAGATTGGTTAGAAACCCTAATTGGACGAAATAAAGCAACGGGAGGTCGAAAATGACCTAAAAACTCATCCAATGACACAAACACACCAATTGGATGCACAAGATTTGTTAGAAACCCTAATTGGACAAGAATAAGCCTAGGGAGGACGAAAATGACCTAATTGTTCATCCAATGACACAAACACACCCACTGGATGCACAAGATTGGTTAGAAACCCTAATTGGACAAGAATAAGCCTAGGGAGGTCGAAGATGACCTAAATGTTCATCCAATAACATAAACACAAATATTGGATGCACAAGATTGGTTAGAAACCCTAATTGGAACAGAATAAGCATAGCAAGGTCGAAAATGACCTAAAAGATCGTCCAATGACACAAACACACCTATTGGATGCACAACATTTGTTAGAAACCCTAATTGGACAAGAATAAGCCTAGGGAAGTCGAAAATGACCTAAAAGTTCATCCAATGAGACCAACACACCTATTGGATGCACAAGATTTGTTTGAAATCCTGATTGGACAAGAATAAGCCTAGGGAGGACGGAAATGACCTAATTGTTCATCCATTGACACAAACACACCTATTGGATGCACAAGATTGGTTAGAAACCCTAATTGGACAAGAATAAGCCTAGGGAAAATGAAAATGACCTAATTGTTCATCCAATGACACAAACACAGCAATTGGATGCACAAGATTGGTTAGAAACCCTAATTGGACAAGAATAAACCTAGGGAGGAAGAAAATGACCTAATTGTTCATCCAATGACACAAACACACCTATTTGATGGACATGATCAGTTAGAAACCCTAATTGGACAACAATAAGCCTAGGCAAGTAGAAAACGACCTAAATGTTCATCCAATGACACAAACAAAAGTATTTGATGCACAAGATTGGTTAGACACCCTAATTGGACAAAATTAAGCAAAGGGAGGTCGAAAATGACCTAAAAACTCATCCAATGACACAAACACACCTATTGGATGCACAAGATTTGTTAGAAACCTTCATTGGTCAAGAATAAGCCTAGGGGGGACGAAAATGATCTAATTGTTCATCCAATGACACAAACACACTTATTGGATGCACAAGATTGCTTAGAAACCCTAATTGGACAAGAATAAGCCTAGGGAGGTTAAAAATAAACTAAAAGTTCATCCAATGACACAGACACACCTATTGGATGCACAAGATTTGTCAGAATCCCTAATAGGACAAAAATAAGCCTAGGGAAAATGAAAATGACCTAATTGTTCATCCAATGACACAAACACACCTATTGGATGGACAAGATCAGTTAGAAACCCTAATTGGACAAGAATAAGCCTAGGCAGGTCGAAAACGACCTAAATGTTCATCCAATGACACAAACAAAAGTATTTAATGCACAAGATTGGTTAGAAACCCTAATTGGACGAAATAAAGCAACGGGAGGTCGAAAATGACCTAAAAACTCATCCAATGACACAAACACACCAATTGGATGCACAAGATTTGTTAGAAACCCTAATTGGACAAGAATAAGCCTAGGGAGGACGAAAATGACCTAATTGTTCATCCAATGACACAAACACACCCACTGGATGCACAAGATTGGTTAGAAACCCTAATTGGACAAGAATAAGCCTAGGGAGGTCGAAGATGACCTAAATGTTCATCCAATAACATAAACACAAATATTGGATGCACAAGATTGGTTAGAAACCCTAATTGGAACAGAATAAGCATAGCAAGGTCGAAAATGACCTAAAAGATCGTCCAATGACACAAACACACCTATTGGATGCACAACATTTGTTAGAAACCCTAATTGGACAAGAATAAGCCTAGGGAAGTCGAAAATGACCTAAAAGTTCATCCAATGAGACCAACACACCTATTGGATGCACAAGATTTGTTTGAAATCCTGATTGGACAAGAATAAGCCGAGGGAGGACGGAAATGACCTAATTGTTCATCCATTGACACAAACACACCTATTGGATGCACAAGATTGGTTAGAAACCCTAATTGGACAATAATAAGCCTAGGGAAAATGAAAATGACCTAATTGTTCATCCAATGACACAAACACAGCAATTGGATGCACAAGATTGGTTAGAAACCCTAATTGGACAAGAATAAACCTAGGGAGGAAGAAAATGACCTAATTGTTCATCCAATGACACAAACACACCTATTTGATGGACATGATCAGTTAGAAACCCTAATTGGACAAGAATAAGCCTAGGCAGGTAGAAAACGACCTAAATGTTCATCCAATGACACAAACAAAAGTATTTGATGCACAAGATTGGTTAGACACCCTAATTGGACAAAATTAAGCAAAGGGAGGTCGAAAATGACCTAAAAACTCATCCAATGACACAAACACACCTATTGGATGCACAAGATTTGTTAGAAACCCTAATTGGACAAAAATACGCCTAGGGAGGACAAAAATGACCTAATTGTTCATCCCATGACACAAACATACCTACTGGATGCACAAGATTGGTTAGAAACCCTAATTGGACAAGAATAAGCCTAGGGAGGTCGAAGATGACCTAAATGTTCATCCAATAACATAAACACAAATATTGGATGCACAAGATTGGTTAGAAACCCTAATTGGACCAGAATAAGCATAGGGTGGTCGAAAATGACCTAAAAGTTCGTCCAATGACACAAACACACCTATTGGATGCACAACATTTGTTAGAAACCCTAATTGGACAAGAATAAGCCTAGGGAAGTCGAAAATGACCTAAAAGTTCATCCAATGAGACAAACACACCTATTGGATGCACAAGATTGGTTAGAAACCCTAATTGGACAAGAATAAGCATAGGGAGGTCGTAAATGACCAAAAACTTCATTCAATGACACAAACACACCTATTAGATGCACAAGATTTGTTAGAAACCCTAATTGGACAAGAATAAGCCTAGGGAGGTCGAAAATGACCTAAATGTTCATCCAATGACAGAAACACACCTATTGGATGCACCAGATTTGTTTGAAACCCTAATTGGACAACAATAAGCCTAGGGAGGACGGAAATGACCTAATTGTTCATCCAATGAAACAAACACACCTATTGGATGCACAAGATTAGTTAGAAACCCTAATTGGACAAGAATAAGCCTGGGGAGGTCGAAAATGACCTAAAAGTTCATCCAATGACACCAACACAATGATTTGTTAGAAACCCTAATTGGACAAGAATAAGCCTAGGGAGGTTGAAAATGACATAAAAGTTCATCCAATAACACAAACACACCTATTGGATGCACAAGATTTGTTAGAAACCCTAATTGGACAAGAATAAGCCTAGGGAGAACGAAAATGACATCATTGTTCATTCAAAGACACAAACAGACCTATTGGATGCACATGATTGGTTAGAAACCCTAATTGGACAAGAATAAGCATAGGGAGATCGAAAATGACCTAAAGGTTCATACAATGATACAAACACACCTATTGGATGCACAAGATTTGTTAGAAACCCTAATTGGACAAGAATAAGCCTAGGGAGGTCGAAAATGACCTAAAAGTTCATCCAATGA
>JBBPBS010000959.1:0-22854 GCA_037974835.1 Cicer judaicum
AATTGGACAAGATTAAGTTTAGGGAGGACGAAAATGACGTAAAATGTTCATCCAATGACACAAAACACCTATTGGATGCACAAGATTGGTTAAAAACCCTAATTGGACAAGAATTAGCCTAGGGAGGACATAAATGACCTAATTGTTCATCCAATGATATAAAAACACCTATTGGATGCACAAAATTGGTTAGAAACCCTAATTGGAAAAGATTAAGTGTAGGGAGGATGAAAATGACATAAATATTCATCCAATGACACAAAACCACCTATTGGATCCACAAGATTGGTTAAAAACCCTAATTGGACAAGATTAAGTGTAGGGAGTACGAAAATGACATAAATATTCATCCAATGACATAAAAACACCTATTGGATGCACAAGATTGTTTAAAAACCCTAATTGGACAAGAATTAGCCTAGGGAGGACGAAAATGACCTAATTATTCATCCAATGATACAAAAATACCTATTGGATGCACAAGATTGGTTAAAAACACTAATTGGATATGAATTAGCCTAGGGAGGACGAAAATGACCTAAACGTTCATCCAATGACACAAAACACCTATTGGATGCACAAGATTGCTTAAAAACCCTAATTGGACAAGAATTAGCCTAGGTAGGACGAAAATGACCTAAATGTTCATCCAATGACACAAAAACACCTATTGGATGCACAAGATTGGTGAAAAACCCTAATTGGACAAGAATAAGCCTAGGGAGAACGAAAATGACCTAAATTTTCATCCATTGACACAAAACACCTATTGGATGCACAACATTGGTTAAAAACCCTAATTGGACAAGAATTAGCCTAGGGAGGACGAAAATGACCTAATTATTCATCCAATGATACAAAAACACCTATTGGATGCACAATATTGGTTAGAAACCCTAATTGGACAAGATTAAGTTTAGGGAGGACGAAAATGACCTAAAATGTTCATCCAATGACACAAAACACCTATTGGATGCACAAGATTGGTTAAAAACCCTAATTGGACAAGAATTAGCCTAGGGAGGACGAAAATGACCTAATTGTGCATCCAATGACACAAAAAAACCTATTGGATGCACATGATTGGTTAGAAACCCTAATTGGACAAGATTAAGTTTAGGGAGGACGAAAATGACCTAAATGTTCATCCGATGACACAAAACACCTATTGGATGCACAAGATAGGTTAAAAACCCTAATTATACAAGATTAAGTGTAAGGAGGACGAAAATGACATAAATATTCATCCAATGACACAAAAACACCTATTGGATGCACAAGATTGGTTAAAAACCCTAATTGGACAAGATTAAGTTTAGGGAGGACGAAAATGACCTAAATGTTCATCCAATGAAACAAAACACCTGTTGGAAGTACAAGATTGGTTAAAAACCCAAATTGGACAAGAATTAGCCTAGGGAAGACGAAAATGACCTAAATTTTCATCCAATGACACAAAACACCTATTGGATGCACAAGACTGCTTAAAAACCCTAATTGGACAAGAATTAGCCTAGGGAGGACGAAAATGACCTAATTGTTCATCCAATGACACAAAAAAACCTATTGGATGCACATGATTGGTTAGAAACCCTAATTGGACAAGATTAAGTTTAGGGAGGACGAAAATGACCTAAATGTTCATCCAATGACACAAAACACCTATTGGATGCACAAGATTGGTTAAAAACCCTAATTGGACAAGATTAAGTGTAAGGAGGACGAAAATGACATAAATATTCATCCAATGACACAAAAACACCTATTGGATGCACAAGATTGGTTAAAAACCCTAATTAAACAAGATTAAGTTTAGGGAGGACGAAAATGACCTAAATGTTTATCCAATGACACAAAACACCTGTTGGAAGTACAAGATTGGTTAGAAACCTTAATTGGACAAGAATTAGTCTAGGGAAGACGAAAATGACCTAAATGTTCATCCAATGACACAAAACACCTATTGGATGCACAAGATTGGTTAAAAACCCTAATTGGACAAGAATAAGCCTAGGGAGAATGAAAATGACCTAAATTTTCATCCATTGACACAAATCATCTATTGGATGCACAAGATTGGTTAAAAACCCTAATTGGACAAGAATTAGCCTAGGGAGGACGAAAATGACCTAATTATTCATCCAATGATACAAAAACACCTATTGGAAACACAATATTGGTTAGAAACCCTAATTGGACAAGATTAAGTTTAGGGAGGACGAAAATGACGTAAAATGTTCAACCAATGACACAAAACACCTATTGGATGCACAAGATTGGTTAAAAACCCTAATTGGACAAGAATTAGCCTAGGGAGGACGAAAATGACCTAAATGTTCATCCAATGACACAAAAACACCTATTGGATGCACAAGATTGGTGAAAAACCCTAATTGGACAAGAATAAGCCTAGGGAGAACGAAAATGACCTAAATTTTCATCCATTGACACAAAACACCTATTGGATGCACAACATTGGTTAAAAACCCTAATTGGACAAGAATTAGCCTAGGGAGGACGAAAATGACCTAATTATTCATCCAATGATACAAAAACACCTATTGGATGCACAAGATTGGTTAAAAACCCTAATTGGACATGAATTAGCCTAGGGAGGACGAAAATGACCTAAACGTTCATCCAATGACACAAAACACCTATTGGATGCACAAGATTGCTTAAAAACCCTAATTGGACAAGAATTAGCCTAGGGAGGACGAAAATGACCTAAATGTTCATCCAATGACACAAAAACACCTATTGGATGCACAAGATTGGTGAAAAACCCTAATTGGACAAGAATAAGCCTAGGGAGAACGAAAATGACCTAAGTTTTCATCCATTGACACAAAACACCTATTGGATGCACAACATTGGTTAAAAACCCTAATTGGACAAGAATTAGCCTAAGGAGGACGAAAATGACCTAATTATTCATCCAATGATACAAAAACACCTATTGGATGCACAATATTGGTTAGAAACCCTAATTGGACAAGATTAAGTTTAGGGAGGACGAAAATGACCTAAAATGTTCATCCAATGACACAAAACACCTATTGGATGCACAAGATTGGTTAAAAACCCTAATTGGACAAGAATTAGCCTAGGGAGGACGAAAATGACCTAATTGTGCATCCAATGACACAAAAAAACCTATTGGATGCACATGATTGGTTAGAAGAAACCCTAATTGGACAAGATTAAGTTTAAGGAGGACGAAAATGACCTAAATGTTCATCCAATGACACAAAACACCTATTGGATGCACAAGATTGGTTAAAAACCCTAATTGGACAAGATTAAGTGTAAGGAGGACGAAAATGACATAAATATTCATCCAATGACACAAAAACACCTATTGGATGCACAAGATTGGTTAAAAACCCTAATTGGACAAGATTAAGTTTAGGGAGGACGAAAATGACCTAAATGTTCATCCAATGACACAAAACACCTGTTGGAAGTACAAGATTGGTTAGAAACCTTAATTGGACAAGAATTAGTCTAGGGAAGACGAAAATGACCTAAATGTTCATCCAATGACACAAAACACCTATTGGATGCACAAGATTGGTTAAAAACCCTAATTGGACATGAATTAGCCTAGGGAGGATGAAAATGACCTAATTATTCATCCAATGATACAAAAACACCTATTGGATACACAATATTGGTTAGAAACCCTAATTGGACAAGATTAAGTTTAGGGAGGACGAAAATGACGTAAAATGTTCATCCAATGACACAAAACACCTATTGGATGCACAAGATTGGTTAAAAACCCTAATTGGACAAGAATTAGCCTAGGGAGGACATAAATGACCTAATTGTTCATCCAATGATATAAAAACACCTATTGGATGCACAAAATTGGTTAGAAACCCTAATTGGAAAAGATTAAGTGTAGGGAGGATGAAAATGACATAAATATTCATCCAATGACACAAAACCACCTATTGGATCCACAAGATTGGTTAAAAACCCTAATTGGACAAGATTAAGTGTAGGGAGTACAAAAATGACATAAATATTCATCCAATGACATAAAAACACCTATTGGATGCACAAGATTGTTTAAAAACCCTAATTGGACAAGAATTAGCCTAGGTTGGAAGAAAATGACGTAAATGTTCATCCAATGACACAAAAACACCTATTGGAAGTACAAAATTGGTTAGAAACCCTAATTGGACAAGAATTAGCCTAGGGAGGACGAAAATGACCTAAATGTTCATCCAATGACACAAAACACCTATTGGATGCACAATATTGGTTAAAAACCCTAATTGGACAAGAATTAGCCTAGGGAGGACGAAAATGACCTAATTGTTCATCCAATGATACAAAAACACCTATTGGATGCACAATATTGGTTAGAAACCCTTATTGGACAAGATTAAGTTCAGGGAGGACGAAAATGACCTAAATGTTCATCCAATGACACAAAACACCTATTGGATGCACAAGATTGGTTAAAAACCCTAATTGGACAAGATTAAGTGTAAGGAGGACGAAAATGACATAAATATTCATCCAATGATACAAAAACACCTATTGGATGCACAAGATTGGTTAGAAACCCTAATTGGACAAGATTAAGTTTAGGGAGGACGAAAATGACCTAAAATGTTCATCCAATGACACAAAACACCTATTGGATGCACAAGATTGGTTAAAAACCCTAATTGGACAAGAATTAGCCTAGGGAGGACGAAAATGACCTAATTGTGCATCCAATGACACAAAAAAACCTATTGGATGCACATGATTGGTTAGAAGAAACCCTAATTGGACAAGATTAAGTTTAGGGAGGACGAAAATGACCTAAATTTTCATCCAATGACACAAAACACCTATTGGATGCACAAGATTGGTTAAAAACCCTAATTGGACAAGAATTAGCCTAGGGAGGACGAAAATGACCTAATTATTCATCCAATGATACAAAAACACCTATTGGATGCACAAGATTGGTTAGAAACCCTAATTGGACAAGATTAAGTTTAGGGAGGACGAAAATGACCTAAAATGTTCATCCAATGACACAAAACACCTATTGGATGCACAAGATTGGTTAAAAACCCTAATTGGACAAGAATTAGCCTAGGGACGACGAAAATGACCTAATTGTTCATCCAATGACACAAAAAAACCTATTGGATGCACATGATTGGTTAGAAACCCTAATTGGACAAGATTAAGTGTAGGGAGGACGAAAATGACCTAAATGTTCATCCAGTGACACAAAACACCTATTGGATGCACAAGATTGGTTAAAAACCCTAATTGGACAAGAATTAGCCTAGGGAGGACGAAAATGACCTAAATGTTCATCCAATGACACAAAAACACCTATTGGATGCACAAGATTGGTGAAAAACCCTAATTGGACAAGAATAAGCCTAGGGAGAACGAAAATGACCTAAATTTTCATCCATTGACACAAAACACCTATTGGATGCACAACATTGGTTAAAAACCCTAATTGGACAAGAATTAGCCTAGGGAGGACGAAAATGACCTAATTATTCATCCAATGATACAAAAACACCTATTGGATGCATAATATTGGTTAGAAACCCTAATTGGACAAGATTAAGTTTAGGGAGGACGAAAATGACCTAAAATGTTCATCCAATGACACAAAACACCTATTGGATGCACAAGATTGGTTAAAAACCCTAATTGGACAAGAATTAGCCTAGGGAGGACGAAAATGACCTAATTGTGCATCCAATGACACAAAAAAACCTATTGGATGCACATGATTGGTTAGAAACCCTAATTGGACAAGATTAAGTTTAGGGAGGACGAAAATGACCTAAATGTTCATCCAATGACAGAAAACACCTATTGGATGCACAAGATTGCTTAAAAACCCTTATTGGACAAGAATTAGCCTAGGGAGGACGAAAATGATCAAAATGTTCATCCAATGACACAAAAACACCTATTTGATGCACAAGATTGGTGAAAAACCCTAATTGGACAAGAATAAGCCTAGGGAGAACGAAAATGACCTAAATTTTCATCCATTGACACAAAACACCTATTGGATGCACAAGATTGGTTAAAAACCCTAATTGGACAAGAATAAGCCTAGGGAGAACGAAAATGACCTAAATTTTCATCCATTGACACAAAACACCTATTGGATGCACAATATTGGTTAAAAACCCTAATTGGACAAGAATTAGCCTAGGGAGGACGAAAATGACCTAAATGTTCATCCAATGATACAAAAACACCTATTGGATGCACAATATTGGTTAGAAACCCTTATTGGACAAGATTAAGTTCAGGGAGGACGAAAATGACCTAAATGTTCATCCAATGACACAAAACACCTATTGGATGCACAAGATTGGTTAAAAACCCTAATTGGACAAGAATTAGCCTAGGGAGGACGAAAATGACCTAATTGTTCATCCATTGACACAAAACACCTATTGGATGCACAAGATTGGTTAAAAACCCTAATTGGACAAGAATAAGCCTAGGGAGGACGAAAATGACCTAAATTTTCATCCATTGACACAAAACACCTATTGGATGCACAAGATTGGTTAAAAACCCTAATTGGACAAGAATTAGCCTAGGGAGGACGAAAATGACCTAATTATTCATCCAATGATATAAAAACACCTATTGGATGCACAATATTGGTTAGAAACCCTAATTGGACAAGATTAAGTTTAGGGAGGACGAAAATGACCTAAAATGTTCATCCAATGACACAAAACACCTATTGGATGCACAAGATTGGTTAAAAACCCTAATTGGACAAGAATTAGCCTAGGGAGGACGAAAATGACCTAATTGTGCATCCAATGACACAAAAAAACCTATTGGATGCACATGATTGGTTAGAAACCCTAATTGGACAAGATTAAGTTTAGGGAGGACGAAAATGACCTAAATGTTCATCCAATGACACAAAACACCTATTGGATGCACAAGATTGGTTAAAAACCCTAACTATACAAGATTAAGTGTAAGGAGGACGAAAATGACATAAATATTCATCCAATGACACAAAAACACCTATTGGATGCACAAGATTGGTTAAAAACCCTAATTGGACAAGATTAAGTTTAGGGAGGACGAAAATGACCTAAATGTTCATCCAATGACACAAAACACCTGTTGGAAGTACAAGATTGGTTAAAAACCCTAATTGGACAAGAATTAGCCTAGGGAGGACGAAAATGACCTAATTGTGCATCCAATGACACAAAAAAACCTATTGGATGCACATGATTGGTTAGAAGAAACCCTAATTGGACAAGATTAAGTTTAGGGAGGACGAAAATGACCTAAATGTTCATCCAATGACACAAAACACCTATTGGATGCACAAGATTGGTTAAAAACCCTAATTGGACAAGATTAAGTGTAAGGAGGACGAAAATGACATAAATATTCATCCAATGACACAAAAACACCTATTGGATGCACAAGATTGGTTAAAAACCCTAATTGGACAAGATTAAGTTTAGGGAGGACGAAAATGACCTAAATGTTCATCCAATGACACAAAACACCTGTTGGAAGTACAAGATTAGTTAGAAACCTTAATTGGACAAGAATTAGTCTAGGGAAGACGAAAATGACCTAAATGTTCATCCAATGACACAAAACACCTATTGGATGCACAAGATTGGTTAAAAACCCTAATTGGACAACAATTAGCCTAGGGAGGACGAAAATGACGTAAATGTTCATCCAATGACACAAAAACATCTATTGGAAGTACAAGATTGGTTAGAAACTTTAATTGGACAAGAATTAGCCTAGGGAAGACGAAAATGACCTAAATGTTCATCCAATGACACAAAAACACCTATTGGATGCACAAGATTGGTGAAAACCCCTAATTGGACAAGAATTAGCCTAGGGAGAACAAAAATGACCTAAATTTTCATCCATTGACACAAAACACCTATTGGATGCACAAGATTGGTTAACAACCCTAATTGGATAAGAAATAGCCTAGGGAGGACGAAACTGACCTAATTGTTCATCCAATGATACAAAAACACCTATTGGATGCACAATAATGGTTAGAAATCCTAATTGGACAAGATTAAGTTTAGGGAGGACGAAAATGACCTAAATGTTCATCCAATGACACAAAACACCTATTGGATACACAAGATTTGTTAGAAACCCTAATTGGACAAGATTAAGTTTAGGGAGGACGACAATGACCTAAAATGTTCATCCAATGACACAAAACACCTATTGGATGCACAAGATTGGTTAAAAACCCTAATTGGACAAGAATTAGGCTAGGGAGGACGAAAATGACCTAATTGTTCATCCAATGACACAAAAAAACCTATTGGATGCACATGATTGGTTAGAAACCCTAATTGGACAAGATTAAGTTTAGGGAGGACTAAAATGACCTAAATGTTCATCCAATGACACAAAACACCTATTGGATGCACGAGATTGTTTAAAAACCCTAATTGGACAAGATTAAGTGTAAGGAGGACGAAAATGACATAAATATTCATCCAATGACACAAAAACACCTATTGGATGCACAAGATTGGTTAAAAACACTAATTGGACAAGATTAAGTTTAGGGAGGACGAAAATGACCTAAATGTTCATCCAATGACACAAAACACCTGTTGGAAGTACAAGATTGGTTAGAAACCTTAATTGGACAAGAATTAGTCTAGGGAAGACGAAAATGTCCTAAATGTTCATCCAATGACACAAAACACCTATTGGATGCACAAGATTGGTTAAAAACCCTAATTGGACCAGATTAAGTGTAAGGAGGACGAAAATGACATAAATATTCATCCAATGACACAAAAACACCTATTCAATGCACAAGATTGGTTAAAAACCCTAATTGGACAAGAATTAGCCTAGGGAGGACGAAAATGACATAAATATTCATCCAATGACACAAAAGCACCTATTGGATGCACAAGATTGGTTAAAAACCCTAATTGGACAAGAATAAGCCTAGGGAGAATGAAAATGACCTAAATTTTCATCCATTGACACAAAACATCTATTGGATGCACAAGATTGGTTAAAAACCCTAATTGGACAAGAATTAGCCTAGGTAGGACGAAAATGACCTAATTATTCATCCAATGATACAAAAACACCTATTGGATACACAATATTGGTTAGAAACCCTAATTGGACAAGATTAAGTTTAGGGAGGACGAAAATGACGTAAAATGTTCATCCAATGACACAAAACACCTATTGGATGCACAAGATTGGTTAAAAACCCTAATTGGACAAGAATTAGCCTAGGGAGGACATAAATGACCTAATTGTTCATCCAATGATATAAAAACACCTATTGGATGCACAAAATTGGTTAGAAACCCTAATTGGAAAAGATTAAGTGTAGGGAGGACATAAATGACATAAATATTCATCCAATGACACAAAACCACCTATTGGATGCACAAGATTGGTTAAAAACCCTAATTGGACAAGATTAAGTGTAAGGAGTACGAAAATGACATAAATATTCATCCAATGACACGAAACCACCTATTGGATCCACAAGATTGGTTAAAAACCCTAATTGGACAAGATTAAGTGTAGGGAGTACGAAAATGACATAAATATTCATCCAATGACATAAAAACACCTATTGGATGCACAAGATTGTTTAAAAACCCTAATTGGACAAGAATTAGCCTAGGTTGGAAGAAAATGACGTAAATGTTCATCCAATGACACAAAAACACCTATTGGAAGTACAAAATTGGTTAGAAACCCTAATTGGACAAGAATTAGCCTAGGGATGACGAAAATGACCTAAATGTTCATCCAATGACACAAAACACCTATTGGATGCACAAGATTGGTTAAAAACCCTAATTGGACAAGAATTAGGCTAGGGAGGACGAAAATGACCTAATTGTTCATCCAATGACACAAAAAAACCTATTGGATGCACATGATTGGTTAGAAACCCTAATTGGACAAGATTAAGTTTAGGGAGGACTAAAATGACCTAAATGTTCATCCAATGACACAAAACACCTATTGGATGCACGAGATTGTTTAAAAACCCTAATTGGACAAGATTAAGTGTAAGGAGGACGAAAATGACATAAATATTCATCCAATGACACAAAAACACCTATTGGATGCACAAGATTGGTTAAAAACACTAATTGGACAAGATTAAGTTTAGGGAGGACGAAAATGACCTAAATTTTCATCCAATGACACAAAACACCTGTTGGAAGTACAAGATTGGTTAGAAACCTTAATTGGACAAGAATTAGTCTAGGGAAGATGAAAATGACCTAAATGTTCATCCAATGACACAAAACACCTATTGGATGCACAAGATTGGTTAAAAACCCTAATTGGACCAGATTAAGTGTAAGGAGGACGAAAATGACATAAATATTCATCCAATGACACAAAAACACCTATTCAATGCACAAGATTGGTTAAAAACCCTAATTGGACAAGAATTACCCTAGGGAGGACGAAAATGACATAAATATTCATCCAATGACACAAAAGCACCTATTGGATGCACAAGATTGGTTAAAAACCCTAATTGGACAAGAATAAGCCTAGGGAGAATGAAAATGACCTAAATTTTCATCCATTGACACAAAACATCTATTGGATGCACAAGATTGGTTAAAAACCCTAATTGGACAAGAATTAGCCTAGGTAGGACGAAAATGACCTAATTATTCATCCAATGATACAAAAACACCTATTGGATACACAATATTGGTTAGAAACCCTAATTGGACAAGATTAAGTTTAGGGAGGACGAAAATGACGTAAAATGTTCATCCAATGACACAAAACACCTATTGGATGCACAAGATTGGTTAAAAACCCTAATTGGACAAGAATTAGCCTAGGGAGGACATAAATGACCTAATTGTTCATCCAATGATATAAAAACACCTATTGGATGCACAAAATTGGTTAGAAACCCTTATTGGAAAAGATTAAGTGTAGGGAGGACATAAATGACATAAATATTCATCCAATGACACAAAACCACCTATTGGATGCACAAGATTGGTTAAAAACCCTAATTGGACAAGATTAAGTGTAAGGAGTACGAAAATGACATAAATATTCATCCAATGACACGAAACCACCTATTGGATCCACAAGATTGGTTAAAAACCCTAATTGGACAAGATTAAGTGTAGGGAGTACGAAAATGACATAAATATTCATCCAATGACATAAAAACACCTATTGGATGCACAAGATTGTTTAAAAACCCTAATTGGACAAGAATTAGCCTAGGTTGGAAGAAAATGACGTAAATGTTCATCCAATGACACAAAAACACCTATTGGAAGTACAAAATTGGTTAGAAACCCTAATTGGACAAGAATTAGCCTAGGGATGACGAAAATGACCTAAATGTTCATCCAATGACACAAAACACCTATTGGATGCACAAGATTGCTTAAAAACCCTAATTGGACAAGAATTAGCCTAGGGAGGACGAAAATGACCTAATTGTTCATCCAATGACACAAAAAAACCTATTGGATGCACATGATTGGTTAGAAACCCTAATTGGACAGGATTAAGTTTAGGGAGGACGAAATTGACCTAAATGTTCATCCAATGACACAAAACACCTATTGGATGCAAAAGATTGGTTAAAAACCCTAATTGGACAAGATTAAGTGTAAGGAGGACGAAAATGACATAAATATTCATCCAATGACACAAAAACACCTATTGGATGCACAAGATTGGTTAAAAACCCTAATTGGACAAGAATTAGCCTAGGGAGGACGAAAATGACCTAATTGTTCATCCATTGACACAAAACACCTATTGGATGCACAAGATTGGTTAAAAACCCTAATTGGACAAGAATAAGTCTAGGGAGAACGAAAATGACCTAAATTTTCATCCATTGACACAAAACACCTATTGGATGCACAATATTGGTTAAAAACCCTAATTGGACAAGAATTAGCCTAGGGAGGACGAAAATGACCTAATTGTTCATCCAATGATACAAAAACACCTATTGGATGCACAATATTGGTTAGAAACCCTTATTGGACAAGATTAAGTTTAGGGAGGACGAAAAGGACCTAAATGTTCATCCAATGACACAAAACACCTGTTGGATGCACAAGATTTGTTAGAAACCCTAATTGGACAAGATTAAGTTTAGGGAGGACGAAAATGACCTAAAATGTTAATCCAAAGACACAAAACACCTATTGGATGCACAAGATTGGTTAAAAACCCTAATTGGACAAGAAATAGCCTAGGGAGGACGAAACTGACCTAATTGTTCATCCAATGATACAAAAACACCTATTGGATGCACAATATTGGTTAGAAATCCTAATTGGACAAGATTAAGTTTAGGGAGGACGAAAATGACCTAAATGTTCATCCAATGACATAAAACACCTATTGGATACACAAGATTTGTTAGAAACCCTAATTGGACAAGATTAAGTTTAGGGAGGACGACAATGACCTAAAATGTTCATCCAATGACACAAAACACCTATTGGATGCACAAGATTGGTTAGAAACCCTAATTGGAAAAGATTAAGTGTAGGGAGGACGAAAATGACATAAATATTCATCCAATGACACAAAACCACCTATTGGATCCACAAGATTGGTTAAAAGCCCTAATTGGACAAGATTAAGTGTAGGGAGTACGAAAATGACATAAATATTCATCCAATGACATAAAAACACCTATTGGATGCACAAGATTGGTTAAAAACCCTAATTGGACAAGATTAAGTGTAAGGAGGACGAAAATGACATAAATATTCATCCAATGACACAAAAACACCTATTGGATGCACAAGATTGGTTAAAAACCCTAATTGGACAAGAATTAGCCTAGGGAGGACGAAAATGACCTAATTGTTCATCCATTGACACAAAACACCTATTGGATGCACAAGATTGGTTAAAAACCCTAATTGGACAAGAATAAGCCTAGGGAGAACGAAAATGACCTAAATTTTCATCCATTGACACAAAACACCTATTGGATGCACAATATTGGTTCAAAAACCCTAATTGGACAAGAATTAGCCTAGGGAGGACGAAAATGACCTAATTATTCATCCAATGATACAAAAACACCTATTGGATACACAATATTGGTTAGAAACCCTAATTGGACAAGATTAAGTTTAGGGAGGACGCAAATGACCTAAAATGTTCATCCAATGACACAAAACACCTATTGGATGCACAAGATTGGTTAAAAACCCTAATTGGACAAGAATTAGCCTAGGGACGACGAAAATGACCTAATTGTTCATCCAATGACACAAAAAAACCTATTGGATGCACATGATTGGTTAGAAACCCTAATTGGACAAGATTAAGGGTAGGGAGGACGAAAATGACCTAAATGTTCATCCAATGACACAAAACACCTATTGGATGCACAAGATTGGTTAAAAACCCTAATTGGACAAGAATTAGCCTAGGGAGGACGAAAATGACCTAATTATTCATCCAATGATACAAAAACACCTATTGGATACACAATATTGGTTAGAAACCCTAATTGGACAAGATTAAGTTTAGGGAGGACGAAAATGACGTAAAATGTTCATCCAATGACACAAAACACCTATTGGATGCACAAGATTGGTTAAAAACCCTAATTGGACAAGAATTAGCCTAGGGAGGACATAAATGACCTAATTGTTCATCCAATGATACAAAAACACCTATTGGATGCACAAAATTGGTTAGAAACCCTAATTGGAAAAGATTAAGTGTAGGGAGGACGAAAATGACATAAATATTCATCCAATGACACAAAACCACCTATTGGATCCACAAGATTGGTTAAAAACCCTAATTGGACAAGATTAAGTGTAGGGAGTACGAAAATGACATAAATATTCATCCAATGACATAAAAACACCTATTGGATGCACAAGATTGTTTAAAAACCCTAATTGGACAAGAATTAGCCTAGGTTGGAAGAAAATGACGTAAATGTTCATCCAATGACACAAAACCACCTATTGGAAGTACAAGATTGGTTAGAAACCCTAATTGGACAAGAATTAGCCTAGGGAGGACGAAAATGACCTAAATGTTCATCCAATGACACAAAACACCTATTGGATGCACAAGATTGCTTAAAAACCCTAATTGGACAAGAATTAGCCTAGGGAGGACGAAAATGACCTAATTGTTCATCCAATGACACAAAAAAACCTATTGGATGCACATGATTGGTTAGAAACCCTAATTGGACAAGATTAAGTTTAGGGAGGATGAAAATGACCTAAATGTTCATCCAATGACACAAAACACCTGTTGGATGCACAAGATTGGTTAATAACCCTAATTAAACAAGAATTAGCCTAGGGAGGACGTAAATGACCTAATTGTTCATCCAATGACACAAAAAAACCTATTGGATGCACATGATTGGTTAAAAACCCTAATTGGACCAGATTAAGTGTAAGGAGGACGAAAATGACATAAATATTCATCCAATGACACAAAAACACCTATTCAATGCACAAGATTGGTTAAAAACCCTAATTGGACAAGAATTAGCCTAGGGAGGACGAAAATGACATAAATATTCATCCAATGACACAAAAGCACCTATTGGATGCACAAGATTGGTTAAAAACCCTAATTGGACAAGAATAAGCCTAGGGAGAATGAAAATGACCTAAATTTTCATCCATTGACACAAAATATCTATTGTATGCACAAGATTGGTTAAAAACCCTAATTGGACAAGAATTAGCCTAGGGAGGACGAAAATGACCTAATTATTCATCCAATGATACAAAAACACCTATTGGATACACAATATTGGTTAGAAACCCTAATTGGACAAGATTAAGTTTAGGGAGGACGAAAATGACGTAAAATGTTCATCCAATGACACAAAACACCTATTGGATGCACAAGATTGGTTAAAAACCCTAATTGGACAAGAATTAGCCTAGGGAGGACATAAATGACCTAATTGTTCATCCAATGATATAAAAACACCTATTGGATGCACAAAATTGGTTAGAAACCCTAATTGGAAAAGATTAAGTGTAGGGAGGACGAAAATGACATAAATATTCATCCAATGACACAAAACCACCTATTGGATCCACAAGATTGGTTAAAAACCCTAATTGGACAAGATTAAGTGTAGGGAGTACGAAAATGACATAAATATTCATCCAATGACATAAAAACACCTATTGGATGCACAAGATTGTTTAAAAACCCTAATTGGACAAGAATTAGCCTAGGTTGGAAGAAAATGACCTAATTGTTCATCCAATGATACAAAAACACCTATTGGATGCACAATATTGGTTAGAAACCCTTATTGGACAAGATTAAGTTCAGGGAGGACGAAAATGACCTAAATGTTCATCCAATGACACAAAACACCTATTGGATGCACAAGATTGGTTAAAAACCCTAATTGGACAAGATTAAGTGTAAGGAGGACGAAAATGACATAAATATTCATCCAATGACACAAAAACACCTATTGGATGCACAAGATTGGTTAAAAACCCTAATTGGACAAGAATTAGCCTAGGGAGGACGAAAATAACCTAATTGTTCATCCAATGATACAAAAACACCTATTGGATGCACAATATTGGTTAGAAACCCTAATTGGACAAGATTAAGTTTAGGGAGGACGAAAATGACCTAAAATGTTCATCCAATGACACAAAACACCTATTGGATGCACAAGATTGGTTAAAAACCCTAATTGGACAAGAATTAGCCTAGGGAGGACGAAAATGACCTAAACGTTCATCCAATGACACAAAACACCTATTGGATGCATAAGATTGCTTAAAAACCCTAATTGGACAAGAATTAGCCTAGGGAGGACGAAAATGACCTAAATGTTCATCCAATGACACAAAAACACCTATTGGATGCACAAGATTGGTTAAAAACCCTAATTGGACAAGAATAAGCCTAGGGAGAATGAAAATGACCTAAATTTTCATCCATTGACACAAAACATCTATTGGATGCACAAGATTGGTTAAAAACCCTAATTGGACAAGAATTAGCCTAGGGAGGACGAAAATGACCTAATTATTCATCCAATGATACAAAAACACCTATTGGATACACAATATTGGTTAGAAACCCTAATTGGACAAGATTAAGTTTAGGGAGGACGAAAATGACGTAAAATGTTCATCCAATGACACAAAACACCTATTGGATGCACAAGATTGGTTAAAAACCCTAATTGGACAAGAATTAGCCTAGGGAGGACGAAAATAACCTAATTGTTCATCCAATGATACAAAAACACCTATTGGATGCACAATATTGGTTAGAAACCCTAATTGGACAAGATTAAGATTAGGGAGGACGAAAATGACCTAAAATGTTCATCCAATGACACAAAACACCTATTGGATGCACAAGATTGGTTAAAAACCCTAATTGGACAAGAATTAGCCTAGGGAGGACGAAAATGACCTAAATGTTCATCCAATGACACAAAAACACCTATTGGATGCACAAGATTGGTGAAAAACCCTAATTGGACAAGAATAAGCCTAGGGAGAACGAAAATGACCTAAATATTCATCCATTGACACAAAACATCTATTGGATGCACAAGATTGGTTAAAAACCCTAATTGGACAAGAATTAGCCTAGGGAGGACGAAAATGACCTAATTGTGCATCCAATGACACAAAAAAACCTATTGGATGCACATGATTGGTTAGAAGAAACCCTAATTGGACAAGATTAAGTTTAGGGAGGACGAAAATGACGTAAAATGTTCATCCAATGACACAAAACACCTATTGGATGCACAAGATTGGTTAAAAACCCTAATTGGACAAGAATTAGCCTAGGGAGGACGAAAATGACCTAAATGTTCATCCAATGACACAAAAACACCTATTGGATGCACAAGATTGGTGAAAAACCCTAATTGGACAAGAATAAGCCTAGGGAGAACGAAAATGACCTAAATTTTCATCCATTGACACAAAACACCTATTGGATGCACAAGATTGGTTAAAAACCCTAATTGGACAAGATTAAGTGTAAGGAGGACGAAAATGACATAAATATTCATCCAATGACACAAAAACACCTATTGGATGCACAAGATTGGTTAAAAACCCTAATTGGACATGAATTAGCCTAGGGAGGACGAAAATGACCTAAACGTTCATCCAATGACACAAAACACCTATTGGATGCACAAGATTGCTTAAAAACCCTAATTGGACAAGAATTAGCCTAGGGAGGACGAAAATGACCTAATTGTGCATCCAATGACACAAAAAAACCTATTGGATGCACATGATTGGTTAGAAGAAACCCTAATTGGACAAGATTAAGTTTAGGGAGGACGAAATTGACCTAAATGTTCATCCAATGACACAAAACACCTATTGGATGCACAAGATTGGTTAAAAACCCTAATTGGACAAGATTAAGTGTAAGGAGGACGAAAATGACATAAATATTCATCCAATGACACAAAAACACCTATTGGATGCACAAGATTGGTTAAAAACCCTAATTGGACATGAATTAGCCTAGGGAGGACGAAAATGACCCAAACGTTCATCCAATGACACAAAACACCTATTGGATGCACAAGATTGCTTAAAAACCCTAATTGGACAAGAATTAGCCTAGGGAGGACGAAAATGACCTAAATGTTCATCCAATGACACAAAAACACCTATTGGATGCACAAGATTGGTGAAAAACCCTAATTGGACAAGAATAAGCCTAGGGAGAACGAAAATGACCTAAATTTTCATCCATTGACACAAAACACCTATTGGATGCACAACATTGGTTAAAAACCCTAATTGGACAAGAATTAGCCTAGGGAGGACGAAAATGACCTAATTATTCATCCAATGATACAAAAACACCTATTGGATGCATAATATTGGTTAGAAACCCTAATTGGACAAGATTAAGTTTAGGGAGGACGAAAATGACCTAAATGTTCATCCAATGACACAAAACACCTATTGGATGCACAAGATTTCTTAAAAACCCTTATTGGACAAGAATTAGCCTAGGGAGGACGAAAATGACCTAAATGTTCATCCAATGACACAAAAACACCTATTGGATGCACAAGATTGGTGAAAACCCCTAATTGGACAAGAATTAGCCTAGGGAGAACAAAAATGACCTAAATTTTCATCCATTGACACAAAACACCTATTGGATGCACAAGATTGGTTAAAAACCCTAATTGGATAAGAAATAGCCTAGGGAGGACGAAACTGACCTAATTATTCATCCAATGATACAAAAACACCTATTGGATGCACAATATTGGTTAGAAATCCTAATTGGACAAGATTAAGTTTAGGGAGGACGAAAATGAACTAAATGTTCATCCAATGACACAAAACACCTATTGGATACACAAGATTTGTTAGAAACCCTAATTGGACAAGATTAAGTTTAGGGAGGACGAAAATGACCTAAAATGTTCATCCAATGACACAAAACACCTATTGGATGCACAAGATTGGTTAAAAACCCTAATTGGACAAGAATTAGCCTAGGGAGGACGAAAATGACCTAATTGTTCATCCAATGACACAAAAAAACCTATTGGATGCACATGATTGGTTAGAAACCCTAATTAGACAATATTAAGTTTAGGGAGGACGAAAATGACCTAAATCTTCATCCAATGACACAAAACACCTATTGGATGCACAAGATTGTTTAAAAACCCTAATTGGACAAGATTAAATGTAAGGAGGACGAAAATGACATAAATATTCATCCAATGACACAAAAAAAACTATTGGATGCACAAGATTGGTTAAAAACCCTAATTGGACAAGATTAAGTTTAGGGAGGACGAAAATGACCTAAATGTTCATCCAATGACACAAAACACCTGTTGGATGCACAAGATTGGTTAGAAACCCTAATTGGACAAGATTAGGTTTAGGGAGGACGAAAATGACATAAATATTCATCCAATGACACAAAAACACCTATTGGATGCACAAGATTGGTGAAAAACCCTAATTGGACAAGAATAAGCCTAGGGAGAACGAAAATGACCTAAATTTTCATCCATTGACACAAAACACCTATTGGATGCACAAGATTGGTTAAAAACCCTAATTGGACAAGAATTAGCCTAGGGAGGACGAAAATGACCTAATTGTTCATCCAATGATACAAAAACACCTATTGGATGCACAATATTGGTTAGAAACCCTTATTGGACAAGATTAAGTTTAGGGAGGACGAAAATGACCTAAATATTCATCCAATGACACAAAACACCTATTGGATGCACAATATTGGTTAGAAACCCTTATTGGACAAGATTAAGTTTAGGGAGAACGAAAATGACCTAAATATTCATCCAATGACACAAAACACCTATTGGATGCACAAGATTGGTTAAAAACCCTAATTGGACAAGATTAAGTGTAAGGAGGACGAAAATGACATAAATATTCATCCAATGACACAAAAACACCTATTGGATGCACAAGATTGGTTAAAAACCCTAATTGGACAAGATTAAGTTTAGGGAGGACGAAAATGACCTAAATGTTCATCCAATGACACAAAACACCTGTTGGAAGTACAAGATTGGTTAGAAACCTTAATTGGACAAGAATTAGTCTAGGGAAGACGAAAATGACCTAAATGTTCATCCAATGACACAAAACACCTATTTGATGCACAAGATTGGTTAAAAACCCTAATTGGACCAGATTAAGTGTAAGGAGGACGAAAATGACATAAATATTCATCCAATGACACAAAAACACCTATTCAATGCACAAGATTGGTTAAAAACCCTAATTGGACAAGAATTAGCCTAGGGAGGACGAAAATGACATAAATATTCATCCAATGACACAAAAGCACCTATTGGATGCACAAGATTGGTTAAAAACCCTAATTGGACAAGAATAAGCCTAGGGAGAATGAAAATGACCTAAATTTTCATCCATTGACACAAAACACCTATTGGATGCACAAGATTGGTTAAAAACCCTAATTGGACAAGAATTAGCCTAGGGAGGACGAAAATGACCTAATTATTCATCCAATGATACAAAAACACCTATTGGATACACAATATTGGTTAGAAACCCTAATTGGACAAGATTAAGTTTAGGGAGGACGAAAATGACGTAAAATGTTCATCCAATGACACAAAACACCTATTGGATGCACAAGATTGGTTAAAAACCCTAATAGGACAAGATTAAGTGTAAGGAGGACGAAAATGAGATAAATATTCATCCAATGACACAAAAACACCTATTGGATGCACAAGATTGGTTAAAAACCCTAATTGGACAAGAATTAGCCTAGGGAAGACGAAAATGACCTAAACGTTCATCCAATGACACAAAACACCTATTGGATGCACAAGATTGCTTAAAAACCCTAATTGGACAAGAATTAGCCTAGGGAGGACGAAAATGACCTAAATGTTCATCCAATGACACAAAAACACCTATTGGATGCACAAGATTGGTGAAAAACCCTAATTGGACAAGAATAAGCCTAGGGAGAACGAAAATGACCTAAATTTTCATCCATTGACACAAAACACCTATTGGATGCACAACATTGGTTAAAAACCCTAATTGGACAAGATTAAGTGTAAGGAGGACGAAAATGACATAAATATTCATCCAATGACACAAAAACACCTATTGGATGCACAAGATTGGTTAAAAACCCTAATTGGACATGAATTAGCCTAGGGAGGACGAAAATGACCTAAACGTTCATCCAATGACACAAAACACCTATTGGATGCACAAGATTGCTTAAAAACCCTAATTGGACAAGAATTAGCCTAGGGAGGACGAAAATGACCTAAATGTTCATCCAATGACACAAAAACACCTATTGGATGCACAAGATTGGTGAAAAACCCTAATTGGACAAGAATAAGCCTAGGGAGAACGAAAATGACCTAAATTTTCATCCATTGACACAAAACACCTATTGGTTGCACAACATTGGTTAAAAACCCTAATTGGACAAGAATTAGCCTAGGGAGGACGAAAATGACCTAATTATTCATCCAATGATACAAAAACACCTATTGGATGCACAATATTGGTTAGAAACCCTAATTGGACAAGATTAAGTTTAGGGAGGACGAAAATGACCTAAAATGTTCATCCAATGACACAAAACACCTATTGGATGCACAAGATTGGTTAAAAACCCTAATTGGACAAGAATTAGCCTAGGGAGGACGAAAATGACCTAATTGTGCATCCAATGACACAAAAAAACCTATTGGATGCACATGATTGGTTAGAAACCCTAATTGGACAAGATTAAGTTTAGGGAGGACGAAAATGACCTAAATGTTCATCCAATGACACAAAACACCTATTGGATGCACAAGATTGGTTAAAAACCCTAACTATACAAGATTAAGTGTAAGGAGGACGAAAATGACATAAATATTCATCCAATGACACAAAAACACCTATTGGATGCACAAGATTGGTTAAAAACCCTAATTGGACAAGATTAAGTTTAGGGAGGACGAAAATGACCTAAATGTTCATCCAATGACACAAAACACCTGTTGGAAGTACAAGATTGGTTAAAAACCCTAATTGGACAAGAATTAGCCTAGGGAGGACGAAAATGACCTAATTGTGCATCCAATGACACAAAAAAACCTATTGGATGCACATGATTGGTTAGAAGAAACCCTAATTGGACAAGATTAAGTTTAGGGAGGACGAAAATGACCTAAATGTTCATCCAATGACACAAAACACCTATTGGATGCACAAGATTGGTTAAAAACCCTAATTGGACAAGATTAAGTGTAAGGAGGACGAAAATGACATAAATATTCATCCAATGACACAAAAACACCTATTGGATGCACAAGATTGGTTAAAAACCCTAATTGGACAAGATTATGTTTAGGGAGGACGAAAATGACCTAAATGTTCATCCAATGACACAAAACACCTGTTGGAAGTACTAGATTGGTTAGAAACCTTAATTGGACAAGAATTAGTCTAGGGAAGACGAAAATGACCTAAATGTTCATCCAATGACACAAAACACCTATTGGATGCACAAGATTGGTTAAAAACCCTAATTGGACATGAATTAGCCTAGGGAGGATGAAAATGACCTAATTATTCATCCAATGATACAAAAACACCTATTGGATACACAATATTGGTTAGAAACCCTAATTGGACAAGATTAAGTTTAGGGAGGACGAAAATGACGTAAAATGTTCATCCAATGACACAAAACACCTATTGGATGCACAAGATTGGTTAAAAACCCTAATTGGACAAGAATTAGCCTAGGGAGGACGAAAATGACCTAAATGTTCATCCAATGACACAAAAACACCTATTGGATGCACAAGATTGGTGAAAAACCCTAATTGGACAAGAATAAGCCTAGGGAGAACGAAAATGACCTAAATTTTCATCCATTGACACAAAACATCTATTCGATGCACAAGATTGGTTAAAAACCCTAATTGGACAAGAATTAGCCTAGGGAGGATGAAAATGACCTAATTATTCATCCAATGATACAAAAACACCTATTGGATACACAATATTGGTTAGAAACCCTAATTGGACAAGATTAAGTTTAGGGAGGACGAAAATGACGTAAAATGTTCATCCAATGACACAAAACACCTATTGGATGCACAAGATTGGTTAAAAACCCTAATTGGACAAGAATTAGCCTAGGGAGGACGAAAATGACCTAAATGTTCATCCAATGACACAAAAACACCTATTGGATGCACAAGATTGGTGAAAAACCCTAATTGGACAAGAATAAGCC